>JANHFT010006656.1:53086-63220 GCA_032467955.1 Pseudoxenodon macrops | reverse complement strand
ATAAAGAAAACATAGAATAAAATGGTATTAAAAAACATCAATGTTTTAAAATGAAAAAGCTTATTTCCATACCAAAAATTCATTATGGTGCATGATTTAAAGCCTTTTTAAAACTTACCAAAACAGAATTCTGCCTTTGGCCTCAGTTTAGTTGCATCACTTACCTAACAAAGTGAAAACACTGGTATTATATTGTGTAGCATGTATAAATACTATATATTTCAATATAAGTTTATTGATGTAGATAAATCAAGCACACTGCTGTTCATGTGGATCTATGAAATGAAGCAGTGAACTGATACAAGAACAGCATTTTTTTTATCTTTGTTTTATATGTTCCCTTACATTCTACCACTAATCCATATTTTCTGAAAAGTTAACCATGTGTGTGAGTTGGGCAGCCATATACATTTGAATAAACCTTTATAAAGTGTTAAGTTTACAGACAGCAAGATACCCTATATGTACATAAATTTCCTATTGAAAATATATCATGTTCAACTTCTTTCTATGTACCTAATGTAATCTCTGAGTTCCTGGATGCTGTTGAATTGTAATTCACAGCATTCCTTGCACTTTATCATACTACGTGGGACTATTGAGAGTTACCATTTAGCTATGTCAAGGATTCTGTATCCCTATTAGCTATTTAGAGCCTTGAGGAAAAATTGATTGTGAATAAAGTACCCTATAATAAAAATAGATCTCATTCTTTCTCTAAACTTGCACAGAGCAATACTTTGTTTTTGAACTTTCCAGGAGCTCATTCATTAAATCCAGAATTATTATTGCCCTCTCATGTCATCTCATTTTTCCAATTGTTACTTGAATTTATGATCTTATTATTTGCTGATCACTTTCATCATGGGTTACCCCACCTCTTCTTTGAGATGGAAAGAGAATAAATAGCATGGTACTCTTGTTTGTTTAAAATATTTGTACAGCCACTCATCTCAAAACATAACTACTTTATCTTCTGAATTTTTTTTGCAACATATTCTTTTTTTTCTTCTGAAGTAAAAATGTGATGCACAGTTATACCAATTCCTCCCCACCATATCTATTTTACATATTTCATACTTACCATTCATTGCTATTTATCATATCCATTTAATAAAAAATCTAGTTTTCTGGAAATACTCATACATTCTAGTAATGGACACATTTTATCACAAAATTGTTCAGTGACATAGAGGAAACCTTAATTTAGAATACCTTAATTTAACTTCTTGATAAAACTGAAGTTAAACAGAAACTAGTGACATTACAATAAGCAAATTGATATTTTATCATCTGATATTACTATATAATCTTTATTTATCATGGGCAAATTTTAAAAAGCTAGAAATACGAATTACTGTATAATACCAGAAAAATTATATAGTCAATTAATCCATAGCATATCTTACCTTACACAACAAATACGATGAGTGGCCAATAAAATCAGACATATGTTTATTTTTAATATCTTATTTCACGTTAGAAAAATATCCGTTCAAATATAATATTATATGTGTATTGTTGTATCAGAAGCCCTTATTGACTCTTATAGTTCTGAATTTTCACCGAATCCATTTTACTCAAAACGAATTTTAAAAAACTGAAATGACTTTCAACTCTTTCAAACTATGATAGTTTTGAAATGTTGATCAGTAATACTGCTATAGAACCTTGAAAAATCTAAAGCAAAGAGAAGTCAACTTGCATTTAAAAAAAAAACCTTGCCCACAGATTTTGAGAATAATGGTATTTCTTTACCAAATACTTACTCTAAAATATCTGTAAATGGTTTTGTACCTTTATTTGAAACCATTTAGGTACTCTGTTCAATTTTTATTTGTTTATAATTTAAATTTACCTATTCATTATAACTCTGGGTAGTTTACAAAAATTAAAGATAGAAACCGTATATAAAAAACATTGATATACTGGAGAGGACAAAAATGTGGCTATTTATACAGTATAAATAGAATCCACAGAAGATGTGTACAATCTTCCAAGTCTAAGATGTGGAGACAGACACAGGTCTTTAGGGGTTGGGGTTAAGAGGATCAATAAATCTCTAAATCAACAAAAATTGATAATCTCTACAATGCACAATTAAACCTGGCATTCTGAAAATCTGAATGCATATCCATTATATAATTGTTTACACATTCAAAATAAGGAAAACGTAACTATAGTAGATGCAGATGTTTAAAAATCCTTCCAACTAAATTGATCCTAAATTGATGATTTTTTTCTCTTTTTCTCTAAGAGTACTATAAACTTGTTAATAAGACTCTAAAACAAAGGTGTAAAACTCATCGCGTCATGTTGTGTCACGTGATGTTGTGCGATGTTTTTCTCCTTCGTGGAGCTGGGGTGGACGTGGCCTGTGCATGACACATCTGGCCTGTGGGCTGCCAGTTTGACACCCCTGCTGTAAAACATGATTGTCATATTAGGCCCATAGTACAATTCTGCAACTACTCTGACCTTCTATTTTATTAGGTGTCTCCTTTCAATAAATGTGGGCTCCTCTAAAGAGCTATTTGACCATCTGAATTCGAAGACAGCAGACTCTTACAAAATATGGAAAAAATAGCCACATTCTGAAATGCTCCCAGCTAACAATCTCAATGGTGAGAAAATGTGGCTGAGAAATAGGGCCAAGGCAAGATCTGAAGAAAGAGTAAAAATCTTTGATCAAACTTCTCCCTAACTAGTCAGATATGTAAAAACAGAAGCTACAGATTATTGCAAACAACCTGCTGAAAAATGCAGCTAATTCTGGAGTAGTACTCCAGAACAGAAAAACTGTATCAAAACGTTTTCATAAGGCTAACTTCACCACAAAAGACATTGTGTAAAGTATGAAGAAGTGTGAAATGTTTGCGGTAAAGAAGAATGCAAGCTCTGAAGAAAAGAACACCTTGCTAATTATAAAGCACAGCAATGGCTTTGGAACTACACAGAAGCCAGTGACATAGGAAATATTGAGTAAATATAAGGAAGGATGGATTAATATGAAAACCATCAAATCCTAGAACAATGTCCCTGTCTCAGTGAAGAAATTTCAATAGTAAGAGAGCTTCCAGAAAATCAATGATCTGAAACACACCATCAAATTCACAGTGAAGTACTTAAGGGAAAGTAACATAAAAATGTTGAGATGGCTTTCAGTACCAGACTGTGTTTTATTTTGAATCTGTAAACAACTACACATAAATAGCAAGGACATTTTCAGATTTACAAAAAGATATTGTTTTTGTATTATGTAGAGATTGTGTGTGTAAGCTTTTATTCATTTAGGAATTCCCTGAAGTACAATTTTACTTAGGAACTTACTGAAACACAATTCAACAAGTTGTGTCAAAACTTTTACATACAATTGTAAATATGTTGACCTAAACACACTTTTTAATACTACTACTGGTACTACTGTGTTTCCCCGAAAGTAAGACAAGGTCTTATTTTCTTTTGACCCCCAAAATAAGTGCTTGGCCTTATTTTCGGGGAAGTCTTATTATTTTGGAGATGCAAGAGGTGGCCAGCGTAGTCACCTCATGGCTGCTGCTGTGTTTTGCGGAGGGCTTATTTTCAGAAGATGGCTTATTTTAGCGCATGCGCTCAAAAGCCTGATTGGGCTTATTATCTGGGGAGGTCTTATTTTCAGGGAAACAGGGTAATCATTATAAAAATGTATCCAGTAACATTACAAACTTTAATTATTAGATATTAGCAGTTTGTACATCTCCTGATTTATTTAGCCAACCATCTTTATCTATATACAATTTGTGTAAAAACTGGTTTCACTAGTTTGTTTAAAGAAACCAACTTTTAAGCATAGATTACATACTCAGTTAAATATAATTACAACTCCTATTTTGAACATAGAACATAGAATAAGAGAAGTGGAAGGGACCTTGGATGTCTTCTAGTCCAACATCTTGCTCGAGTAGGAGACCTTATACCATTTCAGATAACACAGCACAAATGGCATAAAATATAGATGTGAAGGGTTTTTTAATGCATTATGAATTTAGAAATTCAATAATCTGAGAAGCATACACATACCTTTGAAATGTAGGTAAGCTTAATGGATCCAACTGGTGGAGATCCAGAAGGGAGGTTCTGTAGTTAAGAATACAGCATAGTAGTGTAAAAGGAAGAAACATACATGCATAAGAACCCTTATCATTTCAACCCAAATATTTCAAAATGTATCCAACTGTAAAATACAGGTAATTATTGACTTAAAGTCAGAACTGGGACTGGATTTCTGGTGAAAATCATTATGGTCATAGAGGCACTCACGTGACCAGACCTAATTTCATATTTTTTGAAGTGTCATTAAACAAATCCACATTCATTAAGTGAACGCCACAGTTGTACATGCACACTTATTCTTCCAGGTTTCTTTTTCTTCTAAATGGATTTTTTTTGTGGTAAAAAGAATTGAAAATCAACCCAGCATAAAGACAAACATATTGCCAACTGCCAAAATGTGATCATGTGACTTTGGGAGGTGGGGATAGGGTTGTAGCATGACATTTTACAATGGCCAAAAGTGCTTTCTGGGTCCATGGTAATTCTGAACGATCATTAAGTGACCAGTAATAAATTGAGGACTACCTGTAAGGTTCTAACAAGCTTTGTTTTGTTAGTCCAAGGCAACTGCACTATGCATATTATCGTAAGTTGCAAAATACTGCAATTATTTATTTTCTCAAGTAGCAACTAAAAGGGGCGTTGGTCTTACCTGATACGCTTCTTCTCAGAGTGCTGGGAAGAGAAGCCAAGCTATGGGTTCTGCTGAGTCAATCAGATCTTTGGTCACGCCTCCTCAGGCTGTGCATGCCCAGTTTTTTTATAAAGGCGTATCAATTGATTTGACCTTTTTCGGTGCTGATTCTCATCCCTCCTGGACTCAAGACAGTCACCAGGGTGGGGTGGGGTTCTCTTCCCAGCAGTCTGAGAAGGAGCGTATCAGGTAAGACCAATGCCCCTTCTCCATTGTGCTGGGCACAGAAGCCAAACTATGGAACACACCAAAGTTAGTAATCCTAAGGGTGGGTAGTAGTCTGGTCCTGAGTCTCCAAGTCCATATGCACCTTCTGGAGCACCTGCCTGCCGAAGGCCGCTTCCACCGAGATGAAGGTGTCCAATTTGTAGTGCCTTATAAATGGAGATTGGGAGGACCACATCGCTGTCCTATAAATTTCCTTGATAGAGGCTTGTGTATTCCATGCAGCCGTTGTGGCTGCGCTTCTGGTTGAATGGGCTGTCACCCGTCTGGCTGGCAATAGGACTTGGCTCTCGTAAGTCTTGGTGATGCATGCCCTTAGCCATCAACCTATGGTTGATGGTGTAATCCTGTTAGCCATTGTGGCTGACTGGAATGATACAAACAGGGATTTTGTTCTTCTAATAGCATATGTCTTCTTGAGGTAGAAATGGAGGGCTCTCCTCATGTCCAAGGTATGCCATTTTTTCTCTAATGTGGGCAGAAGTCCAGTAGGATTAGTTCTTGCATTCTGTGGAACAAGGAATTCACTTTGGGAAAGAAGGAAGGGTCCAGCCTCAGGACCACCCTGTCTGGATGGAATATGCAAAGGCCCTCCCTTGTGGACAGAGCCGCCAGTTCAGATATTCGTCTGGCCGAAGTGATGGCGACTAAGAATGCCAACTTGAAGGTGAGGAACCTTAAGACTGCTCGATTTCAACGGTTCTAATGGGTCTAAAGTGAACGCTCCTAGAACCTTAGGTAGGTCCCAGGTGGGATACCTGTGTAGCACCGGGGGTTTCAAGTTAGTTGCACCTTTGATGAAGCTGCACACCACCGGATGTCTGGCCAGGGATTCTAGATTCCCACATGATAACATCGATGCTAGAGCAGCCACCTGCCTGCATATAGGCCCTTATTCAACCCTCCTGGAGGAATTCCAGGATTCTGGGTATTGAAACCCTGATGGGATCAATCTTTTTCTTGGAGCACCAGCTACAGAAGGTTCTCTAAGTCATGTCATAGATCCTTTTGGTCAAGGGTCTCCTAGAGTCGTGGATCGTTTCTAGTGTACCTCAAGTGCATTTTGGTGAAAGTTCTGGGTGCCGAGGACAGGCCAAAAGGTAATTCTGATGTAAGGGAGGGATCGGCACATGCAGGTATGCTTCCGTCAGGTCTACAGATGTTAGGAAGTCTTCCTCTTGAATGTTCTCCAGTATTGAGTGTAGAGAATGCATCTTGAATTTTCTGTAAATCAAATGTTTGCTCAACCTCTTCAGATCTAAAATTGCTCTTCACCACCTGAGGTCTTTGGGACTACAAATAGGATGGAGTAAAACCCTTGTCCCTATTGGTCCTTTGGGACTGGTTGAATAGCCTGAATATCCAGCAAGTGTTGCACTGCTGATGCCATGAGGTTTCTTTTCACCTTGTCCCTCGAAATGGGGCAACTTATGAAGAAACTCAGAGGAGTGGAGAAGAATTCGAGAGTGAGGCCTAATCTTACTGTGTTCAGGATCTATGTGTCTGTGGTGGACTCCCATTGATTGGCGGATAGGCCCAGTCATCCATCTATGGGATGGCTGGATCTGTCATCACTTACTGCGGTGGAAAGGGTGACTGCCTGTGCCCTGTTATGGGCACTTGCCCTGGAACTATTGACCATTCCTGCCTCTACTTCTTCCTGCATCTGGCGTAGCCATATTAGTGTCGCTCTGTTAAAGAATGAGGTGACTGTAGATACCTTGACCACCCAGGCAGCTACCTGATCCACCTTGTGAAGCATCAGTTCTGCCTTCTTATCTTCTGCCTTCAAGGTGTCCTCTGCATCATGGGACAAATGGATGGGGATGTCAGGGCTGTCACTGGAGCATCTATAGTGGATGGTTGCAGTACTTCCAAGAAGTCAGTGGCTACATTATAGAATCTTTTTTCGTTTCCGCCTGGTGTAGTGAATACTACTGGTTGGGCCCATTGCCCTTGCACCACTTTTCGGAATAGTTAGGGTGAGGGAATTTCCTCACTTTCCTTGATTGGTATCACAAATAACAGTTCATTTGGATCTGTCAGGTCCAATGCTGACTCTGTTGTCAAAGTATCAGCTTCCAAGTGTGTGGCTGCTTTAGCCTTAAATAGCAAGGATTTAGAGAGCTGGACGAAAAAGTCCTGCAAAACTGGGGGATCAGGGTTTATACCCTCATTTTCCGAAAGCTCCACTTTGTTCTGATCCTCATCTCATGAGATTGATGCTTCGCTCTGCGTGGATGAAAAATGTGAATCTGATCTCTGACAGGTTTCTAATTCTCTTTGTTGTTGTGGTGTCCTAAGTTGACCCACTTGATGCTCTTTTTGTAGGCCAGCAGTGATGGTCTGAGTTATGGCATCTGATATTATAAGCCTCATCTGATCCAACATTTCTGGTCCCTGATTCTCACGT
This sequence comes from Pseudoxenodon macrops, assembly GCA_032467955.1. Classification (NCBI taxonomy): domain Eukaryota; kingdom Metazoa; phylum Chordata; class Lepidosauria; order Squamata; family Pseudoxenodontidae; genus Pseudoxenodon; species Pseudoxenodon macrops. The sequence continues at coordinate 55,796 of JANHFT010006656.1, read as the reverse complement.
GGGCACAGCCCAGCTGCTGTGGGAGTAAAGGTGGCTTCTGGTGCCATCCTTATTCTCTTTGCCTGTGGCTCCCACTTCTTGTCTGTTTGCAAGAGGTTTGTTTGTGTAATTGTAAAAAGATTATTGTCTGCAGTATAACATGCTGGCTGCTGAAATTGGTCTCTTGCACCATCTAGTGGTTCTGCTTGAGGACAAGGACCATGCTGCTGAATCACCATAGGCTTATTTAGCTGCTGATGTGGGGAAACACGGGAGATTTCTATCTCTTTCACTCCAGGGGTTCCTTCTTCACCCTTCTTCTCCACCTCCCTCTCGGCTCTGACTATTGTCTTGTCGGTGGCCCTTTGACGCCTTCAGGCATCCTTTTCCTCTGCCTTTGCGATCCTTTGAGAGGAAATGGCTTTTGCTTTTAATTTGTCAGTTGCTCCCTTAGCGACTGGTCTTGGTCTCTTCGAGCTCTTGAACCAACTTGGGGTCTGGACAGAAGGTTTCTTAACCTCTCCACTTGCCCCAGATGTTGCTGGAACCATGTGGTCTGCCATCTTGCCCCCTTTGTCCTGCCGGGAAGGGCAGACTCGTTCACAAAGGAACTCTGCTACCTTGGCCCTAGCTGCTTAATAGTATGACCAGATTTCTCTGGGCAGTGACTCTGTTCCCCACTACTATCCTGGGAGTCTTGCTGATCTGGGTTTGGTAGAAAGCTGCTATGCCGAGCTAAGCCGGAGAGTCAGCCGGAGTGCCTGTAAAGCCAGGGTGGGGGAAATCTAACTCTTGGGCAGCTGTTGTAGCGTATTTGCCTGAGGCCGTTTCTGACCCTGCCCCCATGACCCTGATCTGGCCACTTTAAAAAGCTATGAGTCTGTTTTAGTGACGGCAGCTTCGTGGGGAATCCCCAAAAGCATGCTGATCAGCTGTAGGGTGCTCTCACTTAAAAGCCAATGCCACACTGCAGCACACTCGCTAGCAAAAGCCGAAACTGTTGTTTGCCTGTCACGAAGGCTTAACGTGGAGCAGAGACCTTTTTTTTAAGATTCTGATTGCTTTTGATGCTTTTTGTCTTTAAAATCTTCTCCAACACCTCTTCTGTGTGTCTTTCCAATCGAAGGCGGAGTCAAAAAGCTAGGCATGCGCAGCCTGAGAAGGCGTGACCAAAGATCTGATTGACTCAGCCTACGATCAGAAGAGTAGAGGTACCCATAGCTTGGCTTCTCTGCCCAGCACAATGGAGAACTGGAATATACTCTTAATGTTAGATTTCTCTAAATAACACTCAACTGTCAATTTTAGCCCATAATCAATTAATAAGCACCATTATCCCATTCATACACTTGCTAAGTTATTCATTTATTTCCATAATATAAAAGTAGATTCAGAAATGAGTGATGTTTCAGGTTGCAGCTTTTATTATTGCTTGCTGTCTAGGTTGATGGGAATTTAAGCTACCTATTCACAGTATAAAGATATACAAGTTTTAAATGTTTTAAGTTTTATCATCTGAATTATAAAAATAAATGTTCACTATGCTGCACAATTCTAAAATAATATTTAGCACAATAAAAATATGAATTAGAAATTTGTATTTTCAGAACCTCCAGAACCTCTCAGAAACTTACAAATTATACATTAATAAATATAACAACATTTATATAATTTATATAAACAAAATTTAAAAAGCTGAAGTTTACCTGTGGATTATCCATATACCATACCAAATTATCTTCTTTTGTATCCAGTATGAAATATCTCCGCAGAAATTTACCACTGCTTTCATTTTCTTCAATATCTAAAAAACCACAAATACGATTTTGACGATCCACATAAGGCATTTCTGAACCTGAACATTACACTGCAAAACAGAAAGATTGCTTTATTGTAAATATGTGAATTGAAAGTGCTATATTTTTAGTTTCATTTAATAAACTCAGCTTTTCAGTTTAATTGCAGGAAATGTATTACTTGCATAAACCAGCAAACATTTTATGTACATAAAATATGATTTAACAAACAACTGCATTTAGCTGGTTTTTAGATGTATGTCATTGACCTGTAAAAAAACCTAACAATATACCCAATGTTGTAGGTCAAAATGTTACTGTTCTAGTAGCATTAAAATTATAGGATTATATTGCCATAAATTGACTTAAATATTAAAACCATTCTCAAATAAATAAAATTGCTTAATTCTATCAACAAAGTCATGTAGCAATACATTATTGTTTCCCTAACTGGTTAATTAAAAATATTTACACTTTTAAAACTTGGAGCAAAAATGAAATAAAGTACATGTTGGAAAAACAAGATACTACCAATTTATAAAACCCCAATGCTTGCATTCTATGTTGTTCTGCTTTGACGGCAACACTAGCAGCTATGAAATAAACACAATATTGCCTCAAAATCAACAAGAACTGTAAGCAGTAGCAGACTGTTCCAGAACATTCATAGATCCAAAAATCTATAGATCTACCCAAAGTGAGAATTTACTGCGGGGTTGATATATAAACAATTCACATGGTACTTATATGAATTGAAATCCTTTTAACTATATACAAAACTTCAGCCATTGGCTCCACTTATGAATTGGGTAAAATGTTGATGAGATGCCAAAAATCTTATATATATATATATATATGTTTCATAGGTTTTCACGGGTATAGGTATGCAAGTCTTGGCGTATTCGGGTCTTTTCCCGTGTAAGATTGAGAGTATC
>JANHFT010006656.1:35990-47908 GCA_032467955.1 Pseudoxenodon macrops | reverse complement strand
CCGGAAGTCCGTTCCCAAACTTCCGGTTTGCTTGTGGGACCATTTTTTACCCTTCGGAGGCTTCAGAAAGCATCCTGAAGCTTCCAGAGGGTAAAAAACCGCCCAACAGGCAAACCAGAAGTGACTTCAATTTGCCTGCTGGGGCATTTTAAACCCTCCAGGGGCTTCAGGAAAGCATCCTGAAACTTCCAGAGGATAAAAAACCGCCCAACAGGCAAACCGGAAGTGACTTCAATTTGCCTGCTGGGGCATTTTGAACCCTCCAGGGGCTTCAGGAAAGCGTCCTGAAGCCTCCGGAGTCTTCACGGAAGCCTCCTGAAGCCTCCAGAGGTCGAAAAACAGCCCGTTGGGTCGTTTGTTTACAGGGCAGCGCCACACGTGCCCTCGTAAATGGCTCCGCGTGCCACCTGTGGCACGTATGCCATAGGTTCGCCATCACTGCTGTAAACTATTAGGGAGAGGCTGTCTTCGTTCTTGCACAGATAATATCTGGACTGGGTTGCCTTTCACTCCTCTGGATTGCACATCCTCTCTTCACAATTTACAAAGTCACATTCTATAGGAAAAAATATTACAGGGTATATATTGGAATAGAACAAGGAATATTTATGTATGTGAATATGTTGTGGGAAAAGGTTTGTGCAAATTAAAAGTGGTGAGTGTATGTATGTGTTACTAGATACATTACTAGATACAGGTAGTCCTCGATATACAACAGTTTATTTAATAACCATTCAAAGTTACTATGGCACTGGGGAAAAAAAGACCTATTACCATTTTTCAAACTGACAATCTTTGCAGCATCCCTATGATCATGTGATCAAAATTCAGATGCTTGCAACTGGTTCATACTTATAACTGTTACTGTCCCCAAGTCATGTGATCACCTTTTGCAACCTTTGGACAAGCAAAATCAATGGGGAAGATAGATTCACTTAACAACTTATCAGCTGCAATGATTCATTTAACAACTGTCAATCGTAAAATGAGGCTCACTTACTCACTTAACAAATGTCTCACTTAACAACATAAATTTTGGGCTTAATTGTAGCAGTAAGTCGAGGACTTCCTGTACAGACATATGTATAATTTGCACAACCCAGCCACTTAACTGGACATTTGAGAATATTAAAAAAAAGTGGAATGCTAATGTAAATATTCCTTCAAGTCTTTGTTCAGCTTCTGGGGTTTTAGTCTGCAAACCTAATATTTCTCATAACAGTATTCTCCCATCACTTCCCCCAAAAAAAGTTACTGTGCATTTGGACATAGGATAAATTTTAAGCAATTGCCAATATTATAATCTTACTGAAATATGAGCAGAATCAACATTTTAGATTTATATCCATGTTTAATTATTGCTAGGCAGACCTTAGCACATTAATAGTATTAGAAGGTGTCATATACCAGTAAGTAGTTTTCATTTTTTTAGGATCAAGGAAAATGCTCTGGTTAAAATGATAAGTGGCACTTAATATTTAATGTGTTTTATGGAAGCCTTTAACTGTTTTTTTTCGTTTCATTTCCATCTACTCTTCAATCTTAATCAAATTTCTTTATATCTAAATATCCACTCTAACATGGTGCTTTCCAGATAGTCCCTTCCAGATGTGTTATCACAATTGTCAAAATTCAATCCCAACACATCTGGTGATCAGCATATTGAAGGTTGAGACACTGTTTTAAGACCCACATTATAGTAGCCTGATTCTTTCTTGAATTAGTCTGCTTCATTTGAGAAGTTAGCTAAAATTTTAAGATGTTACGTTTTAATATTAGGACAAGCAAAAAAAAATTATCTGGACATTATGCTGGGAATTTTTTTCCGTTAAAAACTCCAAATTGTATTAATTAGTTTGAATCACAGAATCTTACTAGGAAAAGTGTTCTGAGTTCATTGTCAATGTTTGACTACTTCTAACCTCCCATAAAGTAATTTACGGTATATTATTTTTCCATTCAGAAAATATTTTCAGTTTATAAACAGCTGAAAATTTAAAACACATAAGCAAACAAAGCAGAATAAATTAAAAAGAATATGTATTCCAGAAATTCTGACATAATTTTACTTAAATTCATAAAATTTTAAACTCAGATACCGGCATTAACCAGATATGCTATAGGCCTTGTCTATTTCCCAAATCTGTATAAGATATTAAACATCCAAATATAAATATGTATTCTTTTACATGAAAAAATCATGTGTTTTTCTATTGCGCTCTGTAAAATTGGAGAACTACATACCACTGGCATTGTATTTTCGTTAAGGCAAAATGCACCTATTTTTAAAGATACATCATTAATTTTCTTTCTTATTTTAAAGAAATTGACAAATATTACAGTACATTGTGATTCAAATTTCAAAATTCAAGTTGCCTTAGGATATTTAATTATCCATAGCAGTTCTTTAAAATAATCTCCCTCTTCCGTGTGTGTGTATGTGCGCGCATGTGTACATAATAGCATCAGTTTAACACATAACTACCCCATTTTCACTGAAAACAGTCATCAATATTGCAGTTTATTTTATTTTTTTAGATTTATGCAGTATAAAACAGATGTTCATTCATTAATATTTCTAATTTATTTTTTGATGTAATGTTAAGATATAACTACAGGTAATTCCTGACTTATGAGCATTCCCTTAGCGAACATTTGAAGTTATGTGATAAGCATTTAGGAACAAGTCCTGAAACTACGAATCTTGCAGCACCACGGTAGTTGTTCGCCCTTACGAACTGCAGACGCTCTGCAATACTCATCCTGCACATCGGAGGGGCACATGTGGCTGAGAGGTTGGAGACTGCTTGCTAGATCTTCACAAGGTAATTGATGTGGCGTGGCAGGTTGGGTGAGTGGGAGAAGCAATTGTGGGGAGCATGAGATATTTCAGTGGGTCAGGGAGGCCTTGGATGGTCTTAGGCAGATGGCCTGTTCCATCACTAGGTCTACATGACCTTCCCCACCCAGAAATATTTCAGGTGCACTTTATGAGCCTCGCATTTGATTAGCGAATGCATGGGCGAAAGGAGGGAGTGATCCTGTTCAAGGTACAAAATTCACTCCCACAAATCCTTGGATTATGAATGGAATAGGCAGGCTCCACTGCATTCATAACTTGAGCACTGCCTGTATTATCCTAAATAACTGTCACTCAACAATTGTGCAACAGCAATTTTAGGAAACATTTTAATGTATAGTTATTGTTTTTATACTATATAAAACATGCATTTTATTATAAGCCTATTTTGTAAATATAGAAATAGCTAAAAAACAGGAAATAATTTCGTTTTAGGAAATACTTAATTAAGAATTCGGGAATCTAATAATATCTTCTTACACAAGCATTTATAGGGAGTAGTCAAGCTTCTTCCCTGAAAGGCAGATAGAACTTAATTTTACTCATAGCAGGGACAGAGTCACTAGTTTGTCACTGAATTAATGACATCTAAGCTTAATTGTACACTTCTCAATTAGTGCTAAAGGTTAAAATACTATCTTTGGAAATGGTTGCTTTAAAAAAAACAAACCATGTAAAGAAAAAGTTGCATTCAATTTAGCAATTCTATTTAAAATGTATAAAAATCAGTTTTTATGTTAGTAAATGGGCTTAGTATATGCATAAAGCTAAGCCACATCATATTTTATAGTCGACAATTGCTGTTTTAAAACATTGGTTTTTATTATACATGCTTCAAAATAGGATATTATCACAACATCTTGAGTCCATTTGTTTGCAAGAATGGCTACTAATTTTAAAAGCCATTTGTGACTACCACCCAGAGCCATTTCAATATGAGATGGGCAGCAAATAAATTTAATAAATAATATGGCTATGACTTTTAAAAGACTTTTGTAATCATGATCTGAACAATAAAAAATATTTTTCAATACATTTCTCTTGAAAGTGTAGACAAAATATTTTCTTTCAACAACCATTTGAACTTATGTGAATTTGTTAATCAAATTCATATAACCATCCATCTCCCCAAACTGGACTGTGGGCAGTGCATATTTGCATGTCACATGGAATTACTCCACACAATACACCAATATTGAAACTTGCAGTTGTTCAGAAAATAAAATTTTTTTTCATTTCGTACAGAATCACCTACACCAAAACACTGCAATTTTTTAAAAAGCTTCATAAGTGTCAAAGTATCCAAGATTACACTCTATAAGTATCAATAATAGGCATAGCAACCTTACTAACTGGGTCAAAAAATATACCAGACACAGAAGAAATAATGTAACAAAAATCCACCAACAGTAGGTTCTTTGAGCCATTAAAAATGTACTCAAATCCAATGTGTCCTTTATTAGCTGTTCTAAGATTTCACTTGGCTAGGATGCATCGAAGTGCACAACTTCTGAAAAAAAAAATTGTTGCAAGCATTCATGCCCCCGCCCATCCTTTAGAAGAACAAAAGCATGCAACCACAACTGAAATCACCCTTACAATTCAAGTCGGATAAGATCCGAATCCCTTACCAAGACACACTAAACATTAAAAAAAAACCACTGAAGTTAACAAAAATGACTCCTGACACAATCAGCCTTTTTGGCCACTAAGCAAGCTACACCATCTTTAAATATTTAGCAGTTTAATTACACCATGCAACTGCAACATTTCCCTCCCAGGTAAAAAAGCCACCAAGAGCCCTAGTCAAAAAATAATAATATATAGGTGTTCATGCCAGAGGAAAACCAGGCATGCTACGTGACCAAGCCAAGTCTAATCGTGCTTATTAAACAGGTAACTCTTCACACTCATTATTTCCCCCCCACCCATTCTTTACCTCCACGTCCTCTCTCAGCAGCTTGCCTTTTCCCAACACCCACCCAACTCAGGGCAGATGGGCTTATGCACCCCACCATACCCTGCACCTGAACTCCCAATGCACCCTGCTTCCCCAACTTTGGGGCTTCTCAGCTGCTCCTGCTGCTGTTCCTCTTCAGAATAGAACAGAGCTAGAAGGGACCCTGGAGGTCTTCTAGTCCAGCCCCTTGCTCAATGGATGCAGAAGAAATGGGCTGTCTACGGAAATTCTCAGTTCTCAGATTCCTAAGGCACCAGAGCTGAAGCAGCTTCTTGGATAAGAGAAAAACCAGAAAGTCGAATTGCCCCTTGGGGAAAAAAGCACCTTTGGGACCAGAAAGGGGCTGCTTGCTCGATGGACTTAAAACGACCTCCAAAAGCCCCAGCACTTTCTTTCCTTCAGAGGCCAGCCAAAGGTTTCCCCAAAATTATAATAAAATAAAAATGAAGACGACAAAGCCCTCTCCTGCTATTTCTGCTCAGCACCGGGCGTTCAGATGCAGCATGCTGCCTCTGAACATGGAGGCTCCATCCCGGCTGTTAGGGGTCCCGACCCCACCCCCCCAATCTTAAACTTCTCTCTAAAGCCGACCTTTCTCCATCCATAATGAGGCAAAGCGTCCAGGGAACTGAACTCATAAGAAAGGGGCGAGGAGGAGGAGGAGGAGGATGGCACGGAAGGGGGAGAAAAAGCAGCTCGCCGCTATGGTGGAGCCTCCGGACACCCCCCACCCCACCCCCACTCCCCGAGAGTTAAAGCGGCTTCCCGAGCCTTCCCCCCCAACAGGCTCCGCATCGACTCTTTCCGCATCCCTCTCCAGCCCTGCTTCGGGTCGTCCCCCGCTTCCTTGGCTCTCCCACCCAGGCGTACCTTCGCCCGTTTCTCCCCCCGGCAAAGCCCTCCGCCTCCACCGGAGCCGCGCGATCCTCTGCGAGACGCAGTAAATGGGCGGGAAGAGCCGCTTCGGCCCAGCTGGTCCTGGCTCCCGCGAAGCCTCGAAGCCTCCGGGGCAAGCAGAACCGCCACTGCTTCGCTCCGTCCTCGGCGCCGTCCCGCCCTCTTTTCCCTCACAGCGCTTCGGCTTCGCTCTTTCCTCCCCTCAAAAAAAAAAAAAAGAAACTTTATGACATCGCTAAGCTACAGGAACGGCCTCCCTAGGAACCGTGCGCCTGCGCAGAGCTCGGAGACGCGGCCGAACAAGATGGGGTTAAGGCACCAGGACTACAGATCCCATAAAGGCGCTAGGCCAGAAAGGTGATAGGAAAACTAGCCGGGCTTCCGAGAAGCATCGTGGGGTATGTAGTCTAGAACGGACTCTCTGCGTCGCGCCATTCCTTTGAAGCGTTGCATTCTGGGATTTGTATGCTCCATTTCGTAGCCTCCAGATCTGAAGTTGCATGTTTGTACTTGCCATCTGTGTTCAGGCAGTGACCCTTCCCTGTACTTAGCGACTGCAGAAAAATATATATTCAGATGTTAGGAAAGACACAGAGATCGCTATCTGCATGGCTCTTTTTGTGTATGAAACCTTATAGAAGTCGTGCATTAAAAGCATCCTTGCTATTTTATCATCGAAGAAGGAAGGTTTTTAAAACAGCACCTCATATCTTCCACCCACCCAAAGTTTAGTGCTAACTATAGCACTTAAACCATGCTCAGTAAAAGCCAACAATAGAGTAGGCAGGGAGTGGACAGGGAATTTCTAGAGAAGATACCTTATGTGGGCAGGTGAGAATTGTACAGTTGCCTTTAAAATAACATTGAAGGGAAGGAATATAGTGTAGCTGATAGGAAAGGAAATATTTGCTGCTGTTGAGCAGATTGTCCCTGGTTGTTGTTGTATTTTTTTAATCAGTTAAAAAACACCATCATATTAGTACGTCATCATATTAGGACCGTGTGTACTTCTTGGCAAGCCTAATGCAAATAAACACAAAGTGCACTAATTAAAAAAAAGGATGGGTATAAACTTTTTCAATAAACCTTTATTGTATAAATACATCCAATATTTATACTCAAATAATATGATAAAGTCAACAAATAATTTTTAGATGTAAAATTTTAAGTGTTTCTAGATTAATATTTTTTGTTTCCTTTAATATTATTAATACATGCTAAGTCATAAACAAACAATAAAAACATGTTGCTAGTTTCTAGAGTCATGTTTACAGATCAAGTGTTAAATGCACTGTGTTATGGCAAAGGATAAGCTTTATCTTTTATTATAATGAAAGTTTTTGTGTTAAATATGCTAGATCTAATAATATTAATTTTAAAAAATGCTGTTGCTTGGAATTACAAGTTTTTTTACTACCTGTTCTGTGGGCATGGCTTGGTGGGCGTGACTTGGTGGGTGTGGCAGGGGAAGAATACTCCAAAATCTCCATTCACACCCCACTCTGGAGCCAACCATAGGTGGTATTTGTTGGTTCTCTGAACTACTCAAAGTTTCCATTACCGGTTCTCCAGAACCTGCTGAATGTCAGGAACCTGCCCACCCCTGGTTGGTACTTCCTGACATACTTTTTCTAAAAGAAGATGTTTGTTCCTGACAATGAAAGTTCACAAAGTAAGATGCGATAGGTGTGTATAGGTAATCTCTTGAGTTAAGACCACAACTGGAATTGTGAATTGCAGAATTTCCATTGCTAAGCAAGTTGCTTGTTAAGTGAGTTGCACCCAATTTTATTTTATTTTTGCCATGGCTGTTAAGTGAATTACTCTAGTTATTAAGTAACTCATGCATTGTTAAATTTGGCTTCCCCCTTGACTTTGCTTGTCAGAAGCCAACTGCAAATGGCGATCATATGGGACAATGCAAAATTGCAAATACATGTCTGTTGCCTAACACCCATATTTTGATCATGTGATTGTGGAGATACTCTGATGATTCTAAGCATGAGAACCTGTTGTAAGTCACCTTTTTCAGTACCAAGGTGTTATGACCCAGATCACCTAGGTAGATGCAGGCTTCTGTAGAGTTCTTTATTGCTCTGTTAAATTCTACAACAAATGGCCGTACAACAGCCGGTAGGGTTACACCCCAAACTTCCCTGAAGGCAGCCACTCACAGACTCGTGAACAAAAGCCAGTAAGAAACAAATCCAATTTGTAAAGGCAGAGAGGAAGTCCACAGACAGGATGTAAGCTCACAGGGCAAGGTCCAGAGTCAAGGTCCACAGGGCAAGGCAAGTCCATGAGGCAAAGCCGCAAGCAAGGCACAGGCAGAAACACAAGTCAAGGCTGAATTTTTCCCAAGACCGTGTAATTGCATGGCAAAGCAAACAATTGTTCCTGGAAAAGACAACTTCTCCCAGCCTCTGCTTAAGTCAAGGCAGGTGTTCCTTGTGAGAAGGAGTGGGCAACCTTCTCCTGAGCAGCCTCGCAGACCTGTGAGCTCGTCTCCTCTCTACTCTCCATGCCCTTGGATCAATGGAGGAGGCAGCTGTTCCACATTATAGGGGATCTGCTGCCTCTCATCACTGCCTATCTGCAGCCAATCCTCCCTTGTGTCTGTGAGGTCAGACAGCTCTCTGTACGGTTGTACCCTAATGCCCAAGGTGCCTGGGACAGCATCATCCTCAGCCCTGGCCTGTCCAAACATTCCAGGGGAGATGAGCCATCCCCATTGGATGGTCCCATTGGACCTCTTCCTCCTCCTCTCCTCCTTCTCCTTCTATTCCTCTCCGCCTCCTCTTTTGAACCGGGATCCAACGACACATGGTAACTTTGAATAGTTCCTCAATACCCTACATCACCTTACAGCTGCACAGAGATATCTGCATAACCTCCAGATTGTTCCCTGTTTTTCCTGTATTTGAACCAACTCTGATCATGTATTATGGTACACATAGGATTACCAGATGTTGGGCAAAAGGAGGCCGTATCCTCTTTTATTCCTCACTACAGCAGGTATAACCTTACAATCAAATATTGTCTCGGCTTTTTAGTGTGTCTTCCTGAGCAGCTTTTCTTAGGGGCACAGCACTTCCCTAATAAGTGCTAACCACAAGTTAACAAGCTCAGCTATGTGACTTTAATTAATTAAATAGTGCCCTCCAGCCAGCTTGCACTGCTGCCTAAAATTGACAAGAGCTTAATCAGTTACAGATTGATGTCTTTTGCCTCCTAACTGGCTCTAGCCCAATCCTGCCATAGAAAAACTAGTCTTTCTGATACTGGAAGAAAGAATGTCATATATATGTAGATCTAAGTACTTCTGGTTTGTAGTTTTTCATTGTAATTTTTGTCACATTTGCCAAGAAAGTTTAACAGAAAGTGTGTCTCCCTTTCCACCCAACCACCTAGATTCCCTCTTTTTCTTTGACTGCTCAGATATCTGGTAACCCCAAGTACATGGTGTATGCATCAGGCAAAGGAGGAAGTTCCAGGGTACAATTGCTACTGTGGAATCTTTTTCTCTCACACTGTCACTTGAGGCAATCAGACATTCACATACACATATTATCATGCTTTAAAGCAGTGGTCCCAAAAGGTTGAGGGACACTGCTCTAAAGCATGATAATATGTGTATGTGGAGAGAGTTTTTTTTCCTGGACCAGTGACAGCATGGTTTCATGCTGCCTGCATCCTACAGATGGGATTTCATTTGTTTTCCCACAGCCCAGGGGTTGGGGATCCCTGCTTTAGAGCCTTGGCAACATTAAGATGCCTGGAGTTAAATGTGCTTCCTGGGAAATTCTGGGAGTTGAAATCCAGACACTTTAAAAATTTCCAAGGTTGGGAAACACTGCTTTGGAATATGGTATTATATGAATATTTCATAAATAGTTATTTTTAAAATGTCCAGTGGAAATTGATAGTTATTTTACTGGTCATAATCAGGTAAAGTAATCGATGGAGATGCTAAAAAAGATAGAAATAGATAAAATATTTTCTTTAACCAGATATTAAATTAATTTAGAATACTTCTACACAAACGTTATATAATTATAAAATGATTTGAGTAAATGCTTTAAAAAAAAACTTTTAGTTTTGTTTAAACATAAAAAGTTAGCAAGGCATTGCTACAAATATTTGGAAGTTCTGGGACATCAAAAACAAAAAAATTCAACTGGTTCCTTCCAGGACCAGTTATTGCTGTGACACATGAAACAATGTTTATAACTATCAAGTTTTATTTGTTTTTATTTATTTTATTTATTTTATTTGTTTTATTTGCTTTTTCTAGGATATTTAAAATTGGCCACGATGCATTAATTTTAAAACAGTTGCTCTCATACACCCATGCCGAAACATTTATGCTTAAAATTTCTCAAAGTTTTCCTGAATACTCAATTCTTACATATAAACACATCTTTGTTGCAAGCAGGCATTCCATAATTGTACTTCATAATTGTAGTTCATAATGAAACAAAAGGGTAACACTTCAACAATGAATGCAAAGTCAGCTGGAAACAACGGATTTTCATTACCATAGCTACTTGTCTACCAAAGCTATGAAGGGTCACATACTGTATTTCTTTCTGTGTGGGCCTGCAGCTTTTCATAGACTCACAATTATTCATACAGTTCAAATCATTCTTCAATAGGAGTCCCATAGACAAGTCTCCTAGCGCTATATGATGGGATGATTCATGAAGAAAGAAAGGAAAGAAAAAAAACCTCCTGCCACAAAGCATGTCTTTATTCTTGTGACAACAACACTTGCATTGGTCATTTATATAAGAGAAACTCATTATGGTGCTTTCTTGTTCACGATATTTTCCGTACCACAATTTGATGTGTGATGCTGTTAAATCTCATGCATCTCTTTGCTGAAGATACGTAGGATATTTGATCCCTTATTTTACGTATTGTGGTTACAACTGATCCTGAATCCATAAAGTCTTCATTTAGAAAACAAAAATCAAATACGGGTAGTCTTCGACTTACAACCATTCGTTCAGGGACTGTTCCAAGTTACAACGGCACTGGGGGGGAAAGGGACCTTTTTTCACACTTAATGACCTTTGCAGCATCCCTATGGTTACATGATCAAAATTCAGGCGTTTCGCAAGTGGTTTGTATTTATAATAGCTGCACTGTCCCAGAGTCATGTGATCACCATTTGCCTCTTTCCCAGCCAACAAGCAAAGTCATTAACCAGATTTGCTTAATGATTCACTTAACAACTGCAGTGATTCATTTAACAGCTCTAGCAAAAAAAGGTAATTAAAATGGGGGGAAACTCAACAATGGAAATCTGGGGTTCAGTTGTATTTGTAAGATGACTTCCTGTACATCAAAACAGAGATTGCTTGGTGAAAGTGCTTGTGGGGAAAAAAAAGATATCTAAATCAGCACTATCATGTGATTGATTAAAAAGTGTGATGTATATTATGCTACATCAGTAAAAGTACAGGTAGTCCTCAACTTACGACCATAATTGAGCCCCAAATTTCTGTTGTTAAATAAGATATTCGTTAACTGAGTTTTGCCCCATTTTACAACCTTTCTTGCCTTAGTTGTTAAGTGAATCACTTCGGTTGGTAAGTTGGTAACCCAGTTGTTAAGTGAACCTGGTTTCCCCATTGACTTTGCTTGTCAGAAGGTCACAAAATGAGATCACATGGCCTTGGGAAACAGCAACGGTCATAAATATGAACCAGTTGCTAATCATCTGAACTTTGATCACATGATCATGGGGATGCTGCAAGGTCATAACTGTGAAAAACAGTTGTAAGACCCTTTTTTCAGTGTCGTCGTAACTTTGAACGGTCTCTAAATGAACTGTAGTATGTCGAGAACTACCTGTATAAGTTTCTAATCATGGAAAGAAATAGTTCCACTGTATCCTACATTACTGACACTACAATGCCCACGTGGTATCCAGTTCTGTCTACAAAACATCAGAAGATATTCAACTATCTGAAACAGGTTATTCCTATTATCTCAGGGGGGATCCAACAATAACCAATCAACATTATAGGAAGGCAGATTCTGGATGCCTCCAAGCAGGGCTTTTTTTCTCAGAGAAAAGGTGGTGGAACTCACCTCCCTCCCCTGGCCACGCCCCCATCCAAACCTGGCCACGCCCCCATCAAACCCTAGGACCTTTTCTTTTCTTCTTCTTTTTTTCTCCTTTTCTCTTGTTTC
>JANHFT010006656.1:22874-34117 GCA_032467955.1 Pseudoxenodon macrops | reverse complement strand
GTTCTAAGTTGTCTAAGCCCAAAATTTCAAGTCTGGTGGCATAAGGTATTCTGTTGCAAGCAGAGGAGTGGAGGACTCCTTACGTGAAATATCTCTGGACTCGTTCGATTGGTATTAATGTATGATATGCAGTGCGTGTTCCAGACAGATGAGCTGTATTCAAGAATTGGTCTAGCAAAAATTTTGTATGCCCTAGTTTGCATTTCAATATTACCGGAGAAGCAGCTACGCAAGATTAGGTTAAAAACTTTTAATGCTTTTTTGGCAATGCTATTACAGTGAGCTCTGGCACTTACCGGTAGATCATTTGAGTGTGTACTCCAAAGTCCTTGACAGAGTGAGGGTTGTCTCGTATCTGTCCAGCTTGTATTTTGATTTTTTTTGCTAATATGTAAGATAGAGCATTTGTTGGTTGAGATTTGGAGTTCCAAATTGTTTATTCTGACAGATAGTCAGAAAGTCTTTTTGAAGGGTAGCAGCATAGTGTGGTACAGTTGTCAGTAACTGACTAAAGCTAGGCTTGTTATATTAATCTGGACAAGTGCTTGGTAATTCTTTCCTTCCTTGGCGTTTCCTGTACATCCTTTTCCACAATAGATTTCTTTTGATATCTTGTGACTTGTTTAAATCAGTATAAAGGAATTCAGAGATGACCTTAATGAAAGTATGAAAGACCCACTTATAGGAAGGATCTTATGGTAAAGATCATCCAGTTGAGGAACTGAGGCAAGCATGAAAAAACGAAACTCAACATTATCCTTTATTGAGTTTAGTATAAGATGGGACAGAGAGATATGTGGATATGGTTTCAAGCTTATGTTACATTTATGTACCCCAGAACAGTAAAATAGTGTCTTGGAATTCCTGTGGGGATCATTTGGCCCAACTCAGCCCTGGGTCTAGTTAGTTCAAAATAGAATTTCCATTTCCAAAACTGCATGGCTGTATAGCTACCTCTTTGTGTATCAGAACTGGCACAGAGTTTTATAAGTTCTTTAGTTCTGAACTTTGGACATGAACATCCTAAGGATGTTTCTTTCTATTTTCCTAGAACTAGGCTAAGGGAAGAAATGCTGGGTAAGATTATAACTTTCCAAAAGACAACTAGTGCAGTCTTTCTCATCCTTGGCATATTTAGAATGGCTGGTCAGGGAATTCTGGGAGTTGATGTCCACACATGTAGGTGCCAGAAGGTTCAGGCTTACTGGTGCAGGTCTATGGAGTTTTTGAGTGATAATATATATTTCTCCAACATCATAACAAATCTATCTGAAAGTTGGCCCGGCTACAGAACATCTGCAAGGTTAATGTTGATGGTAGTTATTGTCAGCATAAGATTAGTGGGTCTCCCTATGAAATCAATAGGAAAACTTTTCAAACTAAATTAAAAATTAAAAAAGTAATAAAATAAAATAAATAAAAATTAACCAAATGTAATTTGAATAAAAAGAAAACTGAATAGATTCTATTTGTAAACTTCTTTTCATTGGCTCTTCAATTTATTATAAAAAGTGGGTATATAAGAAAAGAACATTTAGCATACAATACTTCAGACAAACATCTTGTATTTTTTTAAAAATGCAATTTTATCAATAAAACTATAATTATATGAAGATTTGTACCAAGATATACGTAGTTGTCCTGTAAATATGACTCACAGAAGGTGATTCATGTAGAAAAATGAGTTCAATTTAGCAGTGCTATTTTGGTGACAAATTATGGAGACACTTTAAGCACCTGCAATCCAATGCAAGTTTACTAAAAAAATTAAAAAAATTAAAAAAATCCCACTATATTATGGAAAAGAGGGGGAGGGTCTAAACTGCAATATGAGTGACTTTTGAATAAGCAGAAATATGCAACTTGGTTGCAATTTTATACAACCTACATCAGGAGTGTCAAACATGTGGCCTGCGGACCAGATCCAGCCCAAAAAGGTTCAGAATTGTCCCATGGGGCTGTCCCGGAGATGGCAAGAGACCAGGCTATGCTTCCCTGGCCCACCCTGCCCCCCAGTCAGCCGTGACAACCAGGCCATTCTCCCCCTGCCCCTCCAAGGGCAAACAAAATCCTGATACAGCCCATGATGGGATCGAGTTTGACACCCCTGACTTACATCATGTCAAAGTAAGATTTACTTGAGAGTAAATAAGCTGTTCAAGTGCTAGAAGAAATAGCTGAAAGGAAATAAGCGAGGGGGGGGAAGAGGAGTTGAAGCAAGTCTGAACAATGTGGTAGAAATGTTGTGAGCTGTAGTTGCTCCTGTTGCTGAACATGACTTGACAATCAGATCTTCCAATAAACTATTTAAACATATTTTTGTGTATTTTGCATGAAAAGTCAACACCATGTGGTCTCTTTAACCTTTTTAAAGGAAACATCCTGCATCTTGCAATCTTCCCCAACTAGCCATTCTCTTCTGGAACTTGGCTGCAATTTTCAGAATTCCCAATCAGACTTGCTGTCTGGAATTAAAAGAGTTGCAGTATCAAATCATCTGGAGGGTGCCTGTAGCTGATATGCTACATTTCAAGGGTAGGGAATCTGGTTCTTTGATCCCCAGATGTTTTCTCTACAACCCCCAAAATGACTTGCTATTGAAGCCTAAACATCTGGAAGTTGCAAGATGGGTATTTTTTGCTTCTCTTTTTCAGAGCCCTGGTGATTACGTATTGCAGGCTAATGCTGCCCACATCCGGCAGTTCGATCCTGACAGGGCTCAAAGTTGACTCAGCCTTCCATCCTTCTGAAGTCGGTAAATTGGGGACCCAGATTGTTGAGGGAAATATACAAATAATGCTGACATTGTGAACCACCCAGAGAGTGCTGTAAAGTAGTATGGGGCAATATACAAGTCCAAATGATATTTGCTATTGCTATTACAAATTAGAAAACAAATGGCTACCACTAGAAAAGTTTAAAAAAATATTACCGAATGGAGGAAAGGATTATTTACAGAGGGACAACAAATAAAAGGAATCACAAAGGATGCTTGGAAAAGGATGTTGCAGCATCAGCAACCAAATTAGTGACTGCATTAGTTAAAAGAGCTTTGAGGACACTTGAAGGGAGAGTGGTAGAAATATTTATAAATGTGAAATAATAGAATTAAATAATTGAAGAATCTGGAATACAGATGAGTGAAAATGTTTTTGGGGAAAAAGACAGAAATAATTATTGTGAGATGGAAAAAGATTCAAACAATGTGGCACTACTGGAGTTGAGTTAAAGAATTGTCTTTAAGAGGAAGTTGATGAATATATTAAAGAGAGAGCTGTTGAATGTTAACCAGGTTTCTGGACTGGGATGAAGAAGATAACAGATGCAGAAGTGGACAAACGGTATAGAATTAATACAAAGTGTGCAAAATTAAGAAATATACCAAGAAATATCTCACTGTGAGTTGGGCCAGATAAATTATCTTAATAAATAAAAAACTATATAATTGTGTACTTTGTCAGAAAAAAAGACCAGAGATTAGGTTCTAAAACAACAATACTACGTTAATAATAAATAAATCAGAAGTAATTTTGCTCTGGGAAATACTGTACTTATTAGAATATTGTGCAAGGAAAAAGACCTTTTTGACAGATAAAGCTGAACAGAACAAAATACTACTCCACTAAGGCAAACCAGTGATTTAACCTTTCAAGCAATGAGATAACAACTTCAGTTCAAAAGGCAAGAGGTTTTATGAAAAATGCAAAGAGCAAATGGCTTATTCCAGTTAATAAGATGTTTTGTCTTCTTTTCTTCTCCAGCTACACTCTGCATGCATTTGTGAATTATTCCATACCAAGAGAACTACCAACATACAAATATTGAATTCTGAAGCTTCAACCACAAGCTTTATAAAGAAATCAAAGTATCTCTTTATAAAGCTTGTGTGGTTGAAGCTTCAGAAATTTCCAGGCATCTACATGCAAAGTTGGCTAATAATAACTTTGCCTTTGCTACCTATCTTTTCCATATCATAATACTGAAACATCATAGTACTTTTGTGATAGCTCAGTTTCCTTCAATGCTAATGAAAGATAGAGATCAGAGAATATAATCTGAGCTATGTCTCTGTTCTTGTCAATCATGTTTATTGAGCCAACCTTATAATGTTTTTGGTGGAGTGCTTTTTGTTTGTTTGATTTTGGCTTTTTGCTGCCTTTGAGTCAGTCTTGAGTCCTCGTGATTATTTTTTCACATATTTTCAGGGCAGAGGATCTAAATGTTATGTTTCTTATTACCCATCTAATCAGAGATTGAAGAACTATGAAACTATGGCAAAGTTTTGCACTGTAATTTGCTTTGCTGATTCCCCTTGGATTAGCAAGATTTAATGTACTCAACTTTTGGTAAAGACATGTGTCAAATATCTTTATTACAGGCTTTGACCAGCCTTTACAAGAGTACAGTAGAAAGAAATAGTTTGACTCAAAAATGTGTTATTGAGGAAGGGAAAAAATAGGACAATAAAAGAACATACCTAATTAAAAGATTTGTGTAGTTGTATAACTTGAAGATGTTCAGCCACATATGTGAGATTAGCGTCCCTTAAAAAATAATAAACATAAACTTTATGTATGTGGTCATCAGAACACAACCAAAAGCTTCTTTTGAAACTTCATACACGATTACAAACTCATGGTAGCTCAATCATAATTGTCACTCTATAGTTTTAGGGCCAACATATATGAAAGTGATATAGTTTGCCTATTTGCATGGAACCAGCTGCAACATGCGTGAAGGACAACATGCAGAAACATATTTATGATCCAGTCATTAATTATTTTCTAGTGGAATTTCAATAAATGGTTTAATACAGATTGGTTAAGCATATTTTATGAATCTGGGAACTCAGGGACTGGGAAATGTTATGGTCACTCAATATCCAAATTATAATTCAAGTCAGGATAGAATCATAGAAAACTGACAGCAGAAAAAGGCAGTGGTTGATCGAGATTGCCCTTTGAATTTTTTTGTTTTCTTTGAATGTATTTATGTATTATTTTTAATTATTTTTAATTTTGTCAGATGATAGACGTGTTTATTCCAAGCATGTTTAAACTCAGTTACTTATAATAATAAGTGCTATGTATGAAGTAATATCAGGGAATATGGTTTTTCATGAGGTTTGACATGAAATGGGGCTGTTACATTACACAGCCATAATCCTTGGATGTTGCACATCTATTAGGTTAATTCCATTCATTCTTAGCAACAGGAATCTGAAGTATAGCAGAAATATTTTGGTTACAATGTCTGCTATGCACAATCAAAATGAGAAGGCTGGTATGCGGAAATTCAATCTGATAGCCAGTTCATCCTTTCTTATTCTTTTTCCAACTTATTGTAAATAGCCTTGGCATTGCAATTGTACAAACATACAGTTGAACTAGACATTTATCCATGTTCTTCAATTAAGGTATACTGCATCTTTTGTATCTTGAACTGCATTTAAGTACTGCTTGAAAACCACTTGCCTCTGGAAGAAAATATAGCTGTAAGATTATTAATTGAAGGCTGAAAGAAAATATTACTCCAGCACTTAAGGGACTGAGTAGAGTAGCCTCCTGAGTTGGTTAAAAGTCTGTAGAGATTGATTAGCCTCCTGATCTGGTTCTGAATACATATCCAAAGGCTAGTGTTTACTGTCAAGGACTTACATAGTATGGAACTTAAAATAATACTTTTTCCATTTCAATCACCTCAATGCTTTGATCTGCTTCAGAGGGCTCTTACAGAATAAATTTATAATACTGGACTGTCTTTCTTGAGGCACTCATCTGATCTGACTTCATTTTTCCATTTGAAAAATGTAAAGAGATTTTTCTTCTCTTTGGGTTATATTCCTGTTATGGTTCTCTTTTCTAGTGTCTGACCAAAGTTTTTATTATTATTATTTTTTAATTATTATTTTATATCATACATTTCCTTTCTATGCTGAGCAGGTGTCCAAGGTATTACCATACGAACATACAAACATCATCATCATTATAGTCATATATATAAAAACAAATATGCAATCACATATAAACAAATATGTGATAACATCCATCAATTATAACATATATTATCTTCCATTATAGTATCAATTATATAACCATCAAATAAAAAATGCCCATCTGTTTTTCTCTCATATACACCATATTTCACCCATGTTTAGAATAGTCCATCTCTTTCCATCTCTTTCCTTCCCCTTCCCTTGTCCTTTCCACTTCTCTCTCCTTCTCCTCTAGTTCCCTCAACTTCCCTCTCCTCCCCTCCCCTCTCTCCTTCTCCTCTCCCCTCTCTCCTTCAACCAAAGTTTTTAAAACAGTCAACAGCATGCTATTTTTTTTTTATTGCAAAGTACTCTCATGGCTTGTAAACCAGCTGTATGTTATTTCTCTCCACATCTTGTCTAAGAATAGAATAGTTAATTGAAATAGTCTAGGGTGGTGTTTTTTCTCTCGTCAAAACGTTTGGAGCCTGTTCTTCACCTTCCACAAGGCTGGTTTTATAGCACCCATATTTTTCAAATGGTGGTAGTGGTAGGTGTTTTGGGTGAAGCTTTGGCCTTCTCCCTAAGCTCTTTGTTTGCAAATACAGAAAGATTCTCCTGCCCTCCTCCTCCTCCCAGGCACAGGAGTTGCATCATGCTTCCTGTATTTAACTTTGCTGACACGTTGACCATGTTTCCTGTAACACCCACGTTTTGACTCCATGGGTATTTTTATTATTGTTACCTGATACAAATCATGATCCTGACCTTTGTATTTCTTGGTGTGTAGGTGTTTTGCTGACAGGACCAAGGTGAAAGTCAAGGACGAAAGCAAATGATTTTTGCAAGAGTTAGGATTCTACTTCTTTCTCTTTTCTCCTTTTGATATTTTGAGTTTTTAGGGTAACTTTTGTTTTTTTTTAAATGTCATTTGTTTTGTTGTTGTGTTGGTGTTGATTTTGTCTTTTTTTTAAAAGGTTAGCCTGTTTTGTGGCTAACCAGCAATGCCATCCCTCTTCAGTACTTATCACAAATACAAATTAGGTGGCTGGATTTAACATATTATGCTAGCTTTCCTGTAGTCAACAAACCATAATTAAGCATGATGTGTGTATCAAACCATTGGTTGTGCGAATTGGTCATTAGCTAACCCTGTTCTCCACTGAAGAGAAAGTGAGTTTTGTGTACCCTGTGCATTTATCAATTGTAGTATATAATGCTTTGCTTAACCACTATTTATCAGCTTCTATTAGACAGGTTTATGGAGTATATTAAACCAAAAATAATTATCTTCCTATCCACAAAAGTTTATATAATATAGCAAATTAAAATCACATCAATCATGATTTCGTGTAAGCCCTAATTTTATGCATACATTTTCATAGTGTTTGATGCCACCAGAAATTCTTGTTTGTCCTCAGAGCCCCATCATTAGCCAGCTTGGCTTTTAGGGGGGGGGGGGGAAAGGTGCCTTGTTACTTTGCAAAGCAGCTTTGAAGGAGTCTTTTGCATCAACTGTCATTAAAGAAAAGGCCCAGCAGCAAGAATGCACTTCCTGTTTTCTGGATGCCCATCTATCTTGCCCACATGCAAACACTGTGCAGAAGATTTGAAAGCTTATTCATGAAGTATATAAGAAATGGATATGCCTGAACTTTCCATAGCTGTAGGCACTTTCTGCCTTCTCATTTCACGTATTGTTTCAGAACTTGTCAGATGGAGAGGGGACATTCAAGAATACAAGAGCTTGTTGGTGCCCTGAAAACTGAAGTTGCTTTATAGTTTGCTAATTGGACAAAGGAGACTACTTGTCTAAATATTCAGTAAAATGACTGTATTTATCTGTAAGGCAGTTTATTAATAATAGGGCATGCTCATTCTGTATTATGGGATTTAATTAAATTTGCCTTTTTGTGCTTCATCGTTGAGAGAATAAAATTAAAAAATACATTCTGGTAGTCCTTAACCTAGGATCATTGGTTTAGCGACTGTTTGAAATTACAGTGGTGCTAAACAAAGGTGGTTATGACTGGTCCTCAGAGTTCTATCCACCCCACACACCCTGGTGTTCATGTGGTCACAACCCAAGTGTTTGGCAACCAGTTGACCTTTACGACAGTTTGCCAAGTACCCCATGACCACGTGATCCTCATTTGCAACCTCCCCTGCCGATTTCTTAAGAAAGCTAATGAGAAAGCCAATAGGGAAGGTTGCAACTTGCTGAGGTAAATCTCTCCCACCTGCACAATCTGATCCAGCCCCTTTGCACTTCTGCTAAGTCGGCAACTCACATCCTCCCCAATCTTTCCTTGCACTTTCAAGCACTCTCCGACTCTCTTTTGCACTTTGTATACCCTCCCTACTCTCTCCCATCTCCCCCACATGTACTCCTAGCTTCCTCTGCCACCTAGCTGCAGTCACTACTTGCCTGCCTGGCCTGGGACTTGCACCTTTCTGCTGACTTCCCCGCTGATTTTGGTTGTGGGAAGCCGGAAGGAAGTTGCCTCGCCCAACAATCATGGGATGCCATAAATAAGGGCAACTATGACTGAAGGATTGCTGCAGAATAAATATACTCAGGACTGCAGCTGAGTATCTACACGTATCCAAATATCCTAATTTTTTAAAAAGAGTATTTGACAGAGATACTTGTGGTTAGGATACTGCTTTGTATCAGGTCAAATTACTCACCCATCTAAAAAAATCAAGAACCTCAGTGGCCACAGATTTCCAGAGTTTCAAGGAAAGATCTTTTATGTCATTTGGTACCTGGTATCTGAAGCTTTGTAACTGAAGGTACAAAGATTCAGTATAAAAACTGAATAGACATATTTGATTGCAGGAAAACGGCAACTTCATAAATTGTCTGGAGAAAACCTGGAATCATGAAATGGAACTTCAGGAGCTGTATGCAGTCGATCCACCATGGGTATCTATCTCTACTACAACGTATAAAGTGCAATAATACATTAAGCCAAACCTAAAATCTCTTCGGTGTTTTCTTCAATCTGCAGCTACTATTACTTTACTAAGAAACAGAGTTCTCATTTTACTGTATGTTAAGGATGTCCAAGAAGAATAGCACTTGTCTACTTTTCAGTACGGTGATGAAAATAGTGAACTCTGGTTAACCGTATGAATTTTTTTTTAGCTGTGTTCTGATTTCTTCCTACCCCTTGTTTTCTCAACCAATGATCTATTTTTATTCCAAAACTAACTGGGTAATAGGGTCAAAGGACTGGTGGTTATCAACAATTATCTACACATACAAAAATAAATTAAAAAAATTACTGCAGTACTGGAATTCATGCCTTTCTGTGAGGGGGTGTTTTTCATTTGCATGCTATTTAAATACAGGAGATCGTGTTCTTAATTTATCTCCAAAGGATGAAGAAAACTTTAATTAAAATCCATTAAAATTCTATAAAGATTGTATATATTGAAACAATTTACATATAGGTGGTCCTCGACTTGAGATCACAATTGGCCCTGGAATTTTGGTTGTAAGTCATTGCGGTCATTGTACTAGTTGTAAGCTGAGGACCACTTACATAAAGAAAATTCTATACAGAAATTTCAATAGTTGTCCAGTTGCTCCAAACGGACATAAAATAAGGGAAAGGAAAACAGCCATTTCTTAACCAAATGCAATTTGATGAGAGTCTGATGGAACATATCTACTCCTGTGAAGATTTGTGCTGAGTTTTTCTACCTTACAGCTGTTAAGATTAAAAGCGGGGAGAAAACAGGTAAAACATGATCTGATGATTAAAGGGTAATATCAACATCTGCTCTAATTGTCATAAATTATGCATATTGTATATTCATCTGGAACCATCTACAATTTTTGTGTGCTTCCTGTGGAATGTGTGCAGTGGGAGGGGAAGCTGGAGTGGGTTGGCATGGTAATCTTATTGCTTCATCACTATTTATGGGAATCACAGTGAAGTTGGCTGCAGGCCAGCTAGATAAAATGAGAGAAGAAAACTCAATTAAATTTCTTGTACACATGGAAGGTGCTTTACTTGCTAGTTAGGACTAGACCACTACTTGGAATACAACAGCGGTCCCCAACCTCCGGGTTGTGGCCCACTACCGGGCAGCAGCCCATTCATGTGTGAGCAGCTCCACTTGCACAAGCGGCAGTTGCTTCTGTGAGCACATGCAAGTTCATTTGTGTGAGTGGTGGGTGTGCATGGCCACCCTTCACGCAAGTGGAGCTGTGCATGCTCTCGCGAGCACTTGCCACTCACACAGAACCATCGGCTCTCCCACCCACCCACCCACTGAGCCACTAAGCCAGAAAGGTTGGGGACCAATACACGCTTAAGGAGACAGAAACCAGATTTCCCAAATGTGTTATTGCCAGAT
This sequence comes from Pseudoxenodon macrops, assembly GCA_032467955.1. NCBI lineage: Eukaryota > Metazoa > Chordata > Lepidosauria > Squamata > Pseudoxenodontidae > Pseudoxenodon > Pseudoxenodon macrops. The sequence continues at coordinate 23,772 of JANHFT010006656.1, read as the reverse complement.
TGGTTAGATATTGGTTACGTATTTCAGCATTCCCAGTCAATGTGTCAATCTTACTGAAGGGTACCTGGGTTAGGAAGGTCAAACTATTTGCAACATTACTCAGAAGCAGAATGTAGATAAGTTCAATGTCCCAGTGAATTGAATATGATGGGAGAGGGTACCGTTTATTTTCATGTTATAGAAACTGTAGTCATCTGCCGTAACATCTCCAATTCTAACTCTCCTCTGCTAGATGTCAGAAGGAGATCACTGATGGAGGAACAGATGTGATCTTTTAAGATGATGGGAAAAGAAGCAAAAATGTCACATAGATGGGAACTGATGGTATTCTTGCTTTCAAGATCTATGTTTGTGGGGGGGAAAGAGAAAGGGTTAACACGTTTCTAATTATGGGACCCATAAGACAAAAAAATATTTTCGTTTTTGCTAGAAGAGAAAAAAAGAAAATGAGATACACCTGCAAATATTTACCCAGTTTGCCTGGAAAGATAACATCTAAAGCAGAGGTGACAGGCTAGGAAATTCTATGAGTTGAAGTCCACTGGTCTTAAAGTTGCCAAGGTTGGACACCCCTCCTTTAAAGAATTATTTCTTTTCATTTTAACTTTAATCAACTTTATTTGTTAGAAAAGCTCCCCTTCCTGTCAGAATTTCCTCCTATGGGAAACTTGCCTTATTTTACCCTGTTTGTTTCTTAATAATTCATAAACTCGAATTACGGTGGAGACTACATATGGTCTAGGAGAGCAGTCCCAAACTTTTCTGGCTTGGTGGATCAGCAGCAGCAGTGGTGGAGAGAGGATGGTTTCACCCACACACACGCCCAGTGGTGGGATTCAAATAATTTAACAACCGGTTCTCTGCCCTAATGATTTCTTCCAACAACCAGTTCACCAAA
>JANHFT010006654.1:39808-54595 GCA_032467955.1 Pseudoxenodon macrops | reverse complement strand
AAGTGATTTCGATTTGCCTGTTGGGCCATTTTTCACCCTCTGGGGCTTTAGGGAAGTGTCCTGAAGCCTCTGGAGCCTTCAGGGAAGTGTTTTGAGGCCTCCGAAGCCTTCAGGAAAGCGTCCTGAAGCCTCTGGAGAGTAAAAAACACCTCAATGGGCAAACCGGAAGTCACTTCCAGTGTGCCCATTTGGTCGTTTTTTACCCTCCGGAGGGTGAAAAATGGCCGAAAATCAGCTGGCCAGGGCAGTGCTTCACGTGCCCTCAAAAATGGCTCCGCGTGCTATAGGTTCACCATCACTGGATTAGACCATGCAACTAGGCATATTTTTAAAGGGATTTAAAACATGATTGATACCAGAAGATCCTTGCAACTGGTTTAAGATGAAGAAAGCAGAGCTGAAATAGGTAGCATATACTTTCGAAGGGAGAGTAGCAAACACAGCTAGTAGATGCCTACATCCAGTAAAAGTTTCATTAGAAAATTACAGTTATAGTGAATCTAGCAGATTTCATACAAGAACAGGACTCAGTTAGTTTAAAACAGATGAATAGACCCAAATAATGTGGGTTTGTGTTTATCTGTCTCTGTATCTCTGTGTGTATGTGTATGTCGATGTTCCCATTTAATATTCTGTGTTCCCAAGAAAACAAAAAGCAAGTTAGATAAGTAGCTTTATTGCCAATTTGAGGAAACCATACATACAAAGGAGCACTGAATGTACTAGCACAGAAAATCTGTCCTCTATATATGACAATCCCAAGACTGCAATCTTGGATCTTGTTCCATCCTTTCGGAGCCAACAAAACTTTGGGGTGGCCTTTTCTCTCTCTTGAAAATGTCTGCCATCTGTCCCTTGTTTATTACACAGCTCTGGCAGGAGAATCTGGAAAATTCATTAGCAGCAACCCTTACATCAAACTTCTATTGGACTGGAATAGGTAAAAGGTGCTAACACATCTTTTGAATGTTTATGGATCCTGTAGTAATGACCATTACGCTCTCTGAAATTGCTTCAACCAGGTTTTAATCTCAGAGAAGCCCAAGAAAGCTTTCTTGAAACTTCTAAATTAAATCTCTATAATGGAATTAATTGTAATTAAGATAGAGTTCAAATCACACTGTTGGAATTCTTAATACATTTTATCAAGCATATTTGAAGTCTGAAGCTCCATTTATTTTTAATACGTGATACAAAAGTCCAATAACATACCATTGGGGTAAAGATTTTAAAAATCAGAAAACAACAATGCGTAATCATCTGCAACTGCAAGTTTGGCTGGAGATTCCTTCTCCACTTCATTTGAATGATTTAACGTTTTCTGGACTGAATAGTTCCACGATTCATCTAATTAGATTTACTGGCAAGATTGCCAATAATGTCCACGTCTACTAAATCCTGTTTCATATATAAGAAAATAAGTAAGCCTTAGCTCTTCTTCAGGAACACAAAGTATTAAAAAAACATCACACATTTTCCCCCAATGGAGTCAGAAAAAAAGAAGAAAGAAAAATATTGATGCAAAAAATCTCCCAGTGTTGCTGTTCCAGTTCAGACAGAAATGCAAGTCTTGCTAGGCATTACTGAACAAACCAGGCAACTCCTCCTTCAAGCATCCTGGAACATGTCTTTCGGATAAACTGTAGACCATTCTAGTGTGTATTAGGCAGTGGTGGGCTGCAACTGGTTTAACAACCGGTTCGGTGATTGCACGTGCGCCTAATGTGTTTGTGAGCAGCATTCAAAATATGACAATTTGAAGCTCAGTTGCTTACCTTCTAAGGCAGTTCTGCTAAGTAGAACAGCGGAGGTGTGGAAATCAGCTTGCTGAGCCAGAAAGAAGGAAATATAGGACAGGATAGAGTGGGGGCAGGTGGGCAAGGCCAACTGATTGTTGGAACTACCAGTTCATCTGAACTGGTCCAAAACAGCAGCAGCCCACCACTGGTATTAGGGCAATGAATTCTATAACACTAGTGGTTTAGTAGAGAGATCCAGAAGTTGATTGTTTCTAAGAAACAATCGGAACATCTAATTACTCATATTTCCTAAACAAGCAGTTAAATAACATATTCTCATCTTCTAGCCATTTGTTCATTCTTTTTTTATTATTTAGAATCCCTTGGGAAAACAAATGACTTCAAGATGGCAGCAAACAAATGTAGAAAACACCCAAAATCCTTTGGATTTTTTTTACAGTCCTTTGCCTTATGGGAGAGGAGGGAGGAGCAGAGCAGATTCCCTTCCAAAGAGGACAAAAGATGAGTCAGCCAGGGACGGAAGTGAACAGAGGACAAACTTTAAAACATCTGGAGTGTTTGGAATAAAACTGGATGTTTGCCCATCCTAATCTGAGTTATACCACTCCAATACATATAAACTACAAATATTTTCACATGTCCTGAAATTTGTAATGGGGTTACTAGTGTTTTAGCTGGGAACCAGGATATTAAGTTTTTCATGGTAGTCAAGAGGTGCTTCCATTACCAGTAGTAATGTGCTGATGTGCCCTTTCCTAGCTAAGTTACATGTTGTTTGAACTATTGTAAAAGGCTCTTCAAAAATATTTGAAAACCTGAGCTGCTCCAGATTGTTATGGCCAGGCTATTAACAGCCAGGTATATAAATTTAACAAAAGAACAACAACAACAATTGACTGGTTTTATGGAACATGGGGCTTCCTTTTAAACAGGATGAATGATTACTATTCTGTAGAGAGCCACTTTGGTAGTAGTTAATTCATCAGTCTAGAAAATGTGATTTCTAGTCCTTCTTTAGCATAAAGCCAGATAGGCAACCTTGGGCCAATCACTCAGCGCTAGAAAGTAGGCAGGGGTGGGTTGTAAATCGTTTTGCTGCCGGTTCGCTCAGGGTCGTGCCTCATGCGTGTGTGCGTGCAGCAATCCAAAAATAGCTTCTGCGTATAAGCAAAATTCAAAATGGCGGCACCCACGGAGACACCGAAGGAACTGGCTCCGTGACGTCATCGCTGAGTTACTAATGGTTCTATAGAACTGGCTAGAACTGGTAGGAACCCACCTCTGAAAGTAGGTCAACTACTTCTGAAAAACCTTCCAAAGAAAATTGCAGGGACTTGTCCAGGCAGTCACCAGGAGACAAAAATTGTCTCAAAAGTACATAGGCACTCACAGAAATCTGAACTCAGTACATGGCAACACTGACTGAACTTGACCAGGAAGCTATAGTACGTTTCAGTTTGATTTCCAGAGAATACCAGGAAATTTGATGTGTAGATTGTGAAGTAAAAACAATCAACCCACTCTGGAAAGAAACAGTGACAACCTAACAGTGACAAATTGTTAAGAAAATTACAGGGATATCTCATTGAAGCTACCAGGTCTGCTTAGAGACTTTATTTTTACAATTATGCATACTTCACAGTATGTAAAGTATTGAAGTATATTCCAATCTAAAGTTCATCTATTGTGAATCATATGTGTTATTGTTGTTGTTAGTTGCGAAGTAGTGTCCGACCCATCGCGATCCCATGGATAATGTTCCTCCAGGCCTTCCGCTATCATCCCCCAGAGGCCATTTAAGCTCATCCCAACTGCTTCATTATAGGACCAGTTTATCTGCAAGACTATATGCTTGCTTCTGAGATTGTTCAAGCAATAAGGTCTCTGTGAGAACCATTCTTCTAAATTTCCCAGGGAAGCTCTCCCTATTAAGTGTCTGACTCTGAGAAATCCTCAGAACAAGGTATTAAGTGAGTTCTGAAGAGCTGTATTCTCTGGGGTAGAAGATATTCCCAAATGAGTTTTTCTAAATGGGGTGGGAGGAGAAACTCTTAATAGTAAGACATTCTCTGTGTGGGGACTGTGGCAGGCATACAGTATATGCCATGAGAAGCCAACTAAGTGCTGTCCCAGATAGTATACAAAGTCTCACCTTAAGGTCACCTTCAAAAGAAGCCTACACATTGGTCTTTTTGGAGAGTGATGTATAAGTGAGTGGCAAAGACAATAGAAGCTTCTTCATTGGCGGCCACCTGTCTTCTCAAAGTTCCCCTTACAAATAGATACAAACATCACAATATGTTTGACATCATTATTTCTTTGCTAAGAGAAATTCCATTAAAAAAAAGGCTGTTGTTAAAAGTTTAAGAAAGGAAGCAAAAACAAATAATAATCTTTGATGGTTTTTAAGCGATGAACTGTATCATTTTGGAGTTTTTAAAAAGTCAGCATGAATTGCGCCTAAAAATACAGACAATTTCTTCTTTTGGTACAGACCATGTCTTCATTTGACAACACATACTTGTCATTAGTGAATTTCTGGCTGTGAAGAAGTTGCTTATGCATTTATTTTTTCTTCTTGGAAGCCACATTCAGCATTTCAATAATGTGCTCTGATTTTTCTTTTAATGCAACATCTTCTACTTCAAATCACCCTTAATGATGATTGAGAAAATAAACCCTAGACTTAATCTCTTCGCTTCCTTTCTTTAATATCCTGTTGTGGAAGAATTGTTTAATTCTATTTTTCTTTCTTCTCTGGCCTAAGACTTTTACCTGAAGAATCTGTTAACAAGAACAGTTCATTATTTTCACTACATCTTAGTAATATAAATGAGGTTTAGTCTTCTCTCATGTTTTCTGCCGCTGCAGGCTGAATATGGTAAATTAGTCCAGTTTAGGAATTGAGCAGTCTAAGAGTGAAATTTCTACCTTTTGTCAGGGTTCAAATGACACACTAAGACATAATTTTTGATTTTGGTTTAGCATAATCTGTCAAGCCCTTGTAGGCTACAAATAATGATTTATGCCTTAAAATGGTCTGTGATCTCAGATACTTATATTTGACCTGTATTTGTTTCAAACTTTAAAGAAGCAGGATAGGAAGAGTATTGATACCTTTGAACTTTGGTATTGGAGAAGACTCCTGAGAGTACTGTGGTCAGCCAGCAAAACAAACCAATGGGTCATTGAAGAAATCAAGCCAGAGTTTTCATCAAGGAACAAATGACCAGACTGAAATTATCCTACTTTGGACACATTATGTGAAAACCCAGCTGTGAAAGGTTGAAGGGGAAAAAAAAGAGGATAACAAAGAGCAAAATGGATAGACTCAGTCATAGTGATAATAAATACCCTATTGAAAGACTTGAAGGAACAGCTTAGGGATAGATAGTCATGCAGAAAATGTATCTATGTGGTCGCTAGGAGTCAAATATGACTTGATGGCATATAATCAATCTTTCAAAATATGGAAATCTTACATACTCTTAAATTTTCATTAAAGACATGCATTCATTTAAAAAAGAAAGTTCAGATACTTATTTATTAAGGATGCCATGCATTCTGTTGGGATATACATGGAAGGAGAATGGAATAATACGATTTTTTCCTTTTGCTATGAAGATATCTGTTTAAAATATTGGTCAATGTGAAGAATATGGTGGTATCATTGAATGAAACCTTGTGTCCTTAATTCTGCTATGATTCAATTGTATAGGCACTGAGAGCACTGGACCAGATTTACTTCAGGAGAATGAATCTGGCTCCTAAGAATTTCTGTACGGGATCTTGTAAAACCAGATAGTCATAAGGTTAAATTGGTCTAGGTTCATTGGTCAGATAATTTACAGTAGGCTAAATTCTCTTTTTACTATCCTCAATGTAAAGCTCACTGAACTGGTTTCTAAATAGGCATGTACAAGATTATAGGGTCAATTTTTTTTGTTATTCTTTTGTTTTGTTTTTAATTTAAAAATTCTTATTTTATTTTGCTATTTCTAATATATGCTCGATGTCTATTCTACTTAACATAAATGCAGTATTCTTCTGTTTAAAATGTGACGGTATTGTTGTTGTTGTTTTTTTGGAGTTCAGCACTGTACTTTGTAACTGTCAAAGGGTAGCCTTCAAGCGAATGAATCACAGCAAGACTCAGAATGTTGCTGACAGTAACTCTCTATCTTAATTCTAAAACTGTTCTGGAAAATACAGTTTGATATTATCTTTTGAAATTTGTGAGATTGATTTACAAGGTGGAGAGGTCATAGCTATGCCACAGCATTTCTGAAACAATGGCTTAATCTTACAGAGGTTTTATGGACCATGCAAGGTAGAATTAAAAATCCAATTTTTGGACTATTAATACAAGGAATTACATAGTAATTAAAATACCACAACCAAATGGAAATGCAAAAGACATATAATATGTGGGGTTCTTTTGTCTGTCAATGGAATCACACATTTTTAAATCTATTTCAAATATTGTACAGCATTTGGAATAATGTTAAAGTAACACATTTTGTTCTTACATGTTTAAAATGTATGAATAGGCTTTATTGATATGGAATTATATGCTGTATATAATAAGCATTATTATACTATGCTTATAGCATGGGATCTGGGAACCTAAGAAAGAATTTGGTCAGCAAGTAAATAAATTCCAAGGATTGTAAACCCTTAAATGCATCCAAATCAGGGATAACATTTTGTGAATTACATTAAATATGTAACAAACACATAGTAACTTCTGATGGTCTAAACATAAAACACATAATAATCTAAAGAAGACACACCTAATATATGATGTATTATGTGGGACAATGGTTACTTCCTAATTTGTTTCACCAGTTATTAACTGCATGGACAGGAGAACCTACTCTACTGAAGATCTTTGAGAATAGTTAGTTCTAATGATAATCTGTGATAGTCTAGCTACTTATATTACCTCCTTTATAGGCAAGGTGGGCAATTATTATCATGAAAGTCCAGAAAGATGTAGAAAGGCATAGCTGGACCAATAATACATAAATAGTCCCTCAAATGGAGAAAACACATGCTTTTACAATGCATTTTAGGCTTTAAAGGCATTATTAGAAAGCTCTGAATGTTATTAATATCATGCTGTCAAATTTTGGTAGCAACCACATTTCTGATTTGGAATACACAGCTTTCATTACACATAGTAATGAAAAGATTTGAAGGTCCCAAGAATGATCTTAAGGTCTCACAGTCACACTTCTTGTTCACCTATACTAAACACCAAATATGATTGACATATAATACAACATAGGAAATTCCCTATCAATCCAATTAAAAGTAAAAAATAACATTAAGGAACAGGAGCTATGTAGGACAGAATATAGGGAGCCATAGCAATTATCCTACATACTTCTTTGTTGAGATACAATCTTGTATAACATCAAAAATTCCAAGTGAGATCTTAGGGTTTTATGGTCAATCCTGAACAGTTTTCAGAATGTCTTGCAGATTGCAAGAGTGGACAAAAGGAAAATATAGCAAAGGTCAAGTGCAAACAGTTGAATAAGTAGAGAACAGATACAAAAAAAGTATCATAATAGTAGAATTCTGAAAGAAGCATTCTGATTTTTTTTTCTGTCACAGAATCCCAAGTTTTAGGATTAGTCTTCTTGTTATGAGGCTGGGAAATGTAATATAATGACATTTCTTTTCCTTCATACTCTCCCACGCTTGCCTTCTGAAGAAAACCAACCATCTTAAGGTGGAATGGTGGAATCGTACACCTTGTAAGGCCATAGGGTCACAATTCTGCTTGAAATGCCTTAGATGCAACTCCCAATGCCTAAAAATCTTTTATTTAAAATGATACTGGGGAAAAAAACCCAGAACCAAAAAGGGGATCCATTATATGAACTGTATTTAGAACAATGTTTTTCAATCAATTCTGCTTTATTCCATTTCCATCTGTGTGAGCAACACTCCTTGAAATCCCTAATTTAGTCACTAGAGCTCATACGAACTGTGCATTCATCAGTGTTACAGGGATAGAATGAGGAATAGGTCTGTTTTTACAAGCTTGCCTGCAGAAGAGAAAAGATAAAATTACGCTACAATATGGTAGATTTTTATTTCATCCAAATCATGAACATTAGAACAGTGATACTGAAATAATTACTGCATGCTATTCTGAGAGTACAGACACCTGCACACACATATACTTTTGCACAATCATTGAGCATCCAAATATGTCTTGTTTCTTTCTCCCCATATACAAAGACATGTACACAGATGGAAAAGTAATTTTGCCATAGTAAGTTCTGCAAATACAGTTACAGGATTCATAGTTGCATATCACATTTCAGTGTTTAACTTCAGCTGTAATGAAAACTCTGTTAGCAATGGAAACACTCCTCTTTCCTAAATAGGAAAAAATGCTGCACCAAATCTCAACTGGATCTTGTAAGTCAGGAGCAGTTATTGTTAACGGTTAAGGACAACTTTCTTGGATTGAGTATCAGCCTAATTCTGTATCCCTTCATTAAAATTTTCTGATGCCAAATGCACATGAATACCAATAATGGAACAATAATATATTCTCTTCAACTGCTCCAAGAATTCAGCAGCCAAGGATTTTTGAGTGTGTATGAGAAATATCCTGGCTTAGTCATGATATTAATCAGGTGAGATGATCTTATTTTGACCTCTTTGGTCATAAAGTCTGAAACATATAAGGAAGCATCTTTTGGGGAAAAAAGTGAAGCTTAGGTTATATCGATTACATGCTACATGGTGTCTTCTACTACAAAAAATTGGCTTTCTAAAAGTTCCTAAAAGTTCTCTCCTTTTCCAACATCCTCTAATCTTTTGGACATGCTCTCCAAAGATAGCTATGGTTTTAATTTAAATTCTCTTGCTTTGGCTTATTTCCTCACTCCTATGAAAAGCCAAATGATGTAATTCATATACTTTCTAGAAGTCTAGTTGGCATATTATGACATAGTACCACTTTATTTTACAAAAAAAGTGATTTTCACATTCCTCCTATTAAATGTATAACTCAAATTGCAATTTCTTTCCAGAATCAGACGCAAGCATATCTCAATAAACTATTCTCATGTTTCAGACTCTAGGTGATTTAAAACCCCAATGCATTGACAATTTACTTGAATAAAGACATCTGTTTCATAATGTAATGTGCTATTATGTATTGCACACCATATCTAGGTTTCTTCATTTCCCAAATTATATTATGTGATATAGATTTCAAGACTGTTCTGTCCTAGTCTGAGCTATTGATACTTATAGAATGAGCAAAGTCTAACTTGGAATCACGTAGGTAACTGAAAAACTAACTCAATTCCTAGAAGTGCCTATTATATTAGAATGAACATCCTATTACTTAATTAATAAACTTTATATAGCTGCCAGTCTCACTGAAGACAACTCTAGGAAGCATGAAATAATACATAAAAGGAAAAAAAAATGAAAACAGCAAATACAAATATAAAAAAACCATAGCAATAAATATCCTAAAAACCCAAAATGCAACTGTAACAGAAAAAATGCCCACCTTAACAATGGAGCCATCCAGACATGCTCTATCTGAGATTGTGCTTCTTCTGACCAAGAAGAATCGGGAAAGTAGAATTAAATAAGTAGGAAGCTAAGCTTCTTGGTGTGTTTTTCCCCCATCCTGCTGTTGTGTGTCAACATGCTCTTGGTCCCATCAATTAAATAATGCCAGCTGGTGAGGCCTAGGAAACTCATCTTCTTTGGGACACCATTTCCTCTGAGATTTGTAGGTCTTACACCCTGGCTTTGTTTAAATGTTCCTTTAAAACCTAACTGTATCTTCAGAATCTGGGTTAGTATGGATACAGGGTCTCCTCGTATGGTCTTCTGGTTTTAAATGATTGGATTTCCCCTCTGTCCAGACTTCCATGATTTCTGCATTTTGTAGTACTTTTATAAGTTGTTCAGGGTTGTAACCTATTGGGGTAGCCTATACATTTCATAAAGAAAAATAAAATAAAGACAAGGGATACTGTATCAGGGCAAGAAGACCAAAACAAAGTTAGGTTCACATACTGTAATATTATAAGCCGCTGACCTGAGTTAGGAAACCAAAAGTCTTAACATACTTTGCCCCAAACAAATCAGACAAATGATGGATGAATTATGACCTGAGTCATATATAGTAAAATCTGAGCTTAGCAAAAGAACAAACAAACCAACAAACAAAATGAACTATGCAATTACTATTGAACCTGGTCTACAGTCTTCGTTACAACCAGCTGCTGAATGTTTTTACAGAAGCATCCAGTAATAGAAATAGTCCTGATAAAGAGTGTCTCTTTTAAATTAGGAATAGTGCATGGAAGGGTCATATGAAATGGCTTCCTGGAAGAAGATTACAGTGGTGAGAATATGTAGGCATTTATTCAACAAAAAGTTCCTTTAGTGTCAGATAGCCTGGTTATACATGTACTACAGTTCTGTCTTCATAACCTAGTCATTATAGGCCAGTGCTCGCCCTCTTCCTCCTCTGAATTCTCTCATTTCTCAATATATTTTTGGAAATGTGGCTTGGAAATGAAGGTTGCCTTCAGGGCACTACTATGCTGAAGTTTATTATTCATAGTAAGCATTTCATTCTTGAGCCGTTGTGTGGTCTTTGGTGAGGTTTCTTTGGAACAGACTGGCCTAGTTTCCCTATCAATTCACATTTAAATGTGTTCAGGGAGCATGACCTAGTTGTCTCCCTGCTGTCCCAGAAGGCTTAAACTGGAAGGACAGGAAGAAGCCACATACAATCCTATATTTTGTTTGCAAGAGAGGGCAAGGATTGAGGAAGGCAGGAATAGAAGACAAATGCTGCAAGAAACACAATACAAAACAATAAATATCCAAAGCAAAACAGAGCTATTAAGCAAGCTACTGGGCATAAGAAGAGTAGTCATAAAAGCCAAAAACACCCATTCATAATTCCCTCTTAGTTGTTTGGTATATTTGCAAATGTGCACCCATTAGATTTATCATATACACATACCTATGGCAGAACGCAGTATTTTGCTGTAATGTGCTGTTTTCTTTCCTGCCTAACATGTGATGATTGCAAATACCATATTCCTCTGAACTCTGTCAAAGAAGTCCCTTGCATATTTAATTTTGCTCATAGAGAACATGGCCACAGATCATCAAAAATAGGAGCTGCTATTTTTAGAGACCATTTTCAAGTGGTGCTGTTTCAGGGAAGTGGAAGAAAGTAATAAACCCTTGTGGAATTTTCTGGTTCCTCCGCAGAAGGGAACATCCCCCACCTCCCATCATTTCTGCAAACTCATAGCTTTAAAATAAACTGTACATCATTATGTTTTCATTATTTCAAGGGGAAAGATCAGGTAGGCATTACAGCATTGCAACCTGGATTTAAGAAAGAGGCTGGCCAAGATGAAGGAAGGTTGCATGTTGACTTACTGTAGTTCCTGGATTCCACGGAAGTACAAGATTATTCCTTAACAACAGACACTCTTTTTGTATTGAAAGTAGTGTTAGGCAGGTGTATGGAGAATACTTGTGTGTGTCTTTGAATCGGTGGTGATTCTGGCAAGTGTCTGGATACATCCTTGGAGTTTTCTTGGCAAGATTGTGGTGTGCCATTTTTCTATAAGAGGTGTAGATTTATATATTTGTTAACAGATAGATTAACATGGTTGTTTTTCAATATCTCGGCTAGGTTTCCCAGATCCTCTTTTACTTTCTTGAGTTTTTGTCCTAAACATTTCGTGGCTTGTTTACTTATGTCCCTTTCTCTTCCTTTCCCTTTCTATACCTTTCCCACCTTACTTTCCATTGATTTTCTTCTTTTCTTCTTTGCCTACTTCCTCCTGGACTACATTAGTAGGCCAGATATCAGGAAGCATTAATACAACTACCTGATTAAGTGAAAGCACCAGCATTTTGTGGAAATTGCATATTCAGAAGATTGATGCTGTGAAGTTGTATGAGAGTAGTAGTGTCAATATTTTTATTACATATTTCTGGGCTATAGATCAGAAGCATTCTGGGGCTGAGGGCCTTTTTGGTGGAAAATTTTCCCCAACCTATTTTCAGAATTACTTTCTTTTGAAGGCTCTCAGGTCTTATGACACTATGTTATACAAGTGCTTCTATTTTTTCAGGCATTTTAAGATTTTTATACACTTTTGAATGTCAGAGACATCCTATTATCTTTTTTTTTTTGTCGCAAAGAGACATGCTGAGAGGACTAATAGTACAATAACACCATACTGGTGAGAGTGGGATGGAGTTTAAAATGTATGTTTTGTTTTTATGTAGGTTAAAACACATTTTCACTTTGTTTATGTTATTTATTGCTGAACAGTAGAAATAAATTCTGACTAATTTCCCATCAAATGTCATGATGTGATCACAGGGAGTTTTGAAAGGCACATAAAGTTGTTGCTAAAGCCACTTGTTGCTGATAGTCTATTGATCACCATTTCGGAGACTGCATTGCTTTTAATATTTTGGAGGATGGCTTTTAAACTGAGCCTCTGCTTTGATCTGACTACCTGGTCTTTGCCTGTTTTCAGTCTATGCATTCTTAGACAGGTCCTACTTTTGGGGATATGCTTATTACCTACAGAAGACATGATATTATCTATTATACGTAAATAAATGTGTTCTTAAAGCAGACAATCAAGACCCAGGGAAGTTGCCCACTGCCTGCTGTTCTTCATGCATTTCTAACTACAGTGAAGTAAAATGCATTCATTCTGGAAGACATTTTGAGTTGAGCAGCTGCACAGAATAATATAGAATTAGGTCTGATTTTATAAGACATCCTTTTGAGTGGAATCTGTTCAGACTTCCTTGCTTGCTTGTTCAAAAGTGCAGCAATTTACTTGGCAACTTATCTGTCATCCAGGCAAACTACTCTTTACCAAGGAGTAATTTAAAGACCTATGAACTATATGAGTATACTGAACCTTCAGGGACATATATATTTACATCTCTATACTAAACTGTATTGAGAGAACAAAGCCTCTCTTGCCAAGATATAAAGAAATGTATCTTTGATTCATTTATTTGGGAGGTTTGCTAAGTAATAGAAAATCAAACTGTAATGCTGCCATGTAAGAAACCATGATAAAGATTTGCAATATTATTTTGCAACATATATAGGAATCAATGCTGCCTTGTTCCATACTTAAATAAAATGTATGCAAGAAGAAATGAACCAGCCCAGAACAGTTTGTAACCCTATAGACTTTGCCAGTTTTATGAAGACATTCTCCAAGGATACACAAGATTGATGTCAAAAACATAGGAGAAGCCAGAAGGTTACAAAGTTTGAAAAGAAATATTTCTTTTATAACCTCTCCAAATCATCTGAGAATCTCCTATACATAAGGTAAAATAGAAGTCTAATCACAGTTGTCACAAAACAATAGGAACTTCACTATAGCACCTTTCTAAATTAATCCTAGTGTCAGTTTACACTGATAATAATTATTCTTTGCTGCTTCTAACTAATGTGAATTCTTCAGAACTGTTTCATAATAGAGAGGTTATTTTAAATCTTTATAATGACACACAGTAGTAATAATTTAGATCATAAAATTGCAGAATAAGAGAGTGATTTTCACCTAATTAGAATCTTCTGATTAGAATTCTTTCATTACAATCTTTTTAAAAACATAATAAACATATAATTATAGGATAGGTGAAAAAATGATTCGCCTGGTTCATGCATTATGAAATGCTTCTTAAATGAATGGCATATGTGCATCTATTTCATAAATGAGTACCCACCGGTTATTACTAGGGCTCAGTGAACTTGGATGTACACAGAAAGCTATGATCTGCCACATCTGTAGGAAGGAATGCAGAGGTTGATAGCTATACGATGAATATCTTTATATAGACCCAATGCTTCGGGCTAGTGACAGCAAGCAGCTGTATAGGTTTTGATCTCAGATAGGCTCAAACAAGAGCTCTGTTCAGGCATTCAGTCCGAACACACTGAAGTTCAAAATGTGAAAGGACTAATGGGATTAAAGGATTGATTGATTATGTATCATCCAATTGTTGTTGACAGTTTGAGTCCACATAGGTAGATTTTCCCCATGACAATCTATTCCTAACCTGGCCTTTTAGGTCTTTCAATGGTGTACTCATCACTTCTGTAACTGAGTCTATCACATTGTAGTCCTCTCCTCCTCCTTCCTTCTGTTTTTCCTAGCATTAGAGTCTTCCCCCAGAGGATTACTAGGAAACATTCCCAGTCTCTTCATGAGTGGTGTACCACCTCCATTCTTGTCCATGATAATGTTTCACCTTGAAGTGCAGTTCTTTGAATGGGTTTTGAACTTCCTCATACTCAGAATGATTAATACAGATCACAATAGAATTTATTATCAGACCTTTGTATAAAATGGAAGGATTCATCTTACAATTATTCTTTGAAAAATCTATAGGTAGATTCTCAGGTCATTTGAAGGTTTTCTGATAAGCTGTGACTCTTCTCTATATTTGAACTGTAACAATGTAGTAAAATGTTTTTCAATATACACAATATGCTACAGAGATGCTTGAGGAGGGAAAAGGTGAAATTTACCTAGATAAAATTGTAGGTTGGGAGGTATCTTAGTTTGCATGACCTCTTGGTCCTAATGAAGTAGGTATGCAGCTCAAGAATGTTCTTAAAGTCAACACCATCTATATTGGTAACGTGTTCTATGATTTCAAGCTTCTAAGCTCATTAGGAGCCCTTTCAAAAATTGGATTACAGCAATATACCTTTTGCTACCTTGCAAAAATTTCAGATAGTGGAAAATTTAGTTATCTTGATTATCATTTGGTTCAAAAATTCTAAACATGAAGCATTACATTCTTTTATGTTAATTGAACTGCCTCTGTGCATTTCTTGCCAAGTTCTACTGGTAAAATTTAACATTATTTATTATTTTATTTATTTATTTATTTATTTTGTCATGTGTATATATGATTACAGACAAAGTATAAACATGATTGTGAATACATA
>JANHFT010006653.1:58029-76237 GCA_032467955.1 Pseudoxenodon macrops | reverse complement strand
CATGTCTCCAACTCCACACTATCCCCCCTCCCATTTCCCCACAACAGAAAATGCACAGTAGAATAGCTGAAAGTGTGGCAGGCCAAAATGCATTTAGATAGATAGATGAGAGACAGATAGATGATAGACAGAGATAGACAGACAGAAAGACAGACAGATTTAGACAGACAGACAGACAGACAGACAGATAGATAGATAGATAGAATCTCAGTTCTGCTTATAATGAAATAAGGAAAGAATGATTCTTACGTGGAAGCTTGAGTTCTCTTCAGCTGCTTCCAGCTTTGCTTCAATTGCTATCTGCAACGTGGAGATAATAGTACAGTAAGAGCTCTCCTCTCTGAAGGGTTCCGATGGCAAACAGGATGATGAGACACAATATTTAATGAAGGTCAATCAGATAATAAATATCTACGATAGGGGCTTTTATAGTGAGCCACTCTTGTCCTGAATCTCATTTTCTTGCATGCAGTGAGATGCTGCAAATGTTTTCATTTCTTTGCCTGAATCCTCATCTCAGGGCTGACACTTGTGCCAATGGTTGGAGTGTAAATTTTATGAGGCTGAATTTTATAATCTGAATGTTATCTTACACTTTCTTTTTTTTTTATTGCCATTCATCTGACTTTCTTCTTTTCTTTTCTTTTCTTTTCTTTTCTTTTCTTGCTTTTATGGAATTATATTTAAAAAAATGTGGAGAGTGACATCAGCAGCACAGCCCCACCCCAAATTATAAGGATTACAAAGAGGTAAATTAGAAGAGTTGTGTTTCTGATTGCAGGGTTACTGTCTTCTAGTTGGTCTACCACATCAGTCAGAGTACTATCCCCAACATACAATATTTGCTGCTGAAAATCCCAGATCTTTTAATTACCCATAATCCCTTAGCATAGCCTGAATCAGGCATTGTACGAAATTAAAATAATTATCTGGAGCAAATCCCAGACACTAATGGAGAAGCACCAGAGCTGCCATAGTGCCATGGTCTTGGTGCCTTAGCAGAACAAGAATGTTACTAACATCTTATTAAAACCCAGTTGGGGGTTTTGCTTCCTGGATGGGAAACCCCCAGATAAATTCAGACTGTTGCCTGAATTTTTAAAAAAAATTGTGGAAGAAACCAAGGGTAACTACATCCAACCTGCTACCCCCACCCAAAAAAAAGGCTACATATCCATGAACTCCTGAGGAACTGAGTTGACTTGGAGGAGAATTTACTTTTCTACTTAGCAAAGGTAGCTTGTCAGAGATGTCCAGTTCCAGTGCTATTAACCTCTAATGGTCATTATTAGTAGTGGAATTCAATTTTTTTTTACTACCGGTTCTGTGGGTGTGGCTTGGTGGGCATGACAGGGGAAGGATACTGTAAACTCTCCATTCCCTCCCCACTCCAGGGGAAGGTGTTACTGCAAAATCCCCATTTCCTCCTGATCAACTGGGACTCGGGAGGCAGAGAATAGATGGGGGCGGGGCCAATCAGAGGTGGTATTTACCGGTTCTCCAAACTATTCAAAATTTCAGCTACCGCTCCAGAACTGGTCAGGACCTGCTGAAACCCACCTCTGGTCCTGGGTATTTTCGACTGCAATTCTCATTAGCCCCAGCGAATGACAAGGAAATGGAAGCTGCAGTAGAAAACATCTGGAAGACAGCAGCCGCCGCTGACTGCTTCTGATACATCCAGCGCAAGCTAATGTAAAACACTAACAACTGAATTGCCAATACTAAGAACCGAGCATAAATAAGTCATAAATCAGGCAATCGTTTCCCAGTTTAGAAATGAGAACTGAAGCTCCATTCCCATTCTGAATAAGGACACCATCGCAAAGGAAGGAAGTGAGTGCCACCTCAGTGCATGTGGAAAAAGTCTCCTTCTCAACAAAGTGAGTCCAGCCACGAATTTTAATCAAAAAATGGAGGGAAAAACCTCCAGCCTAGAAGGCAAAAAGAGGGTCACAAGAGCAATGGCAAAGCCTCTGCATTTCAAGCAGATATTCAAGGCTCTCATCCCCAGTAAACTTTCCAAGTTAGGCTGGAAAAACTCATCACAAGACTGGACCTTCTTATGCTCAAATATTGGAACGTCGTTAGTCTGGTCTGGATTGGATCTACTTGTACTTTCAGGCTGGCTTGAATTGTTTGCTGGTATGAATATGAAAAACGAGAGACTGGCAGGGGCCCGTGTGTTTCTTGCCTGTTTTCCATGGTTCCCGCAGTCAAAATGATAGGCCCAATACATCCTTCTCCTGGCAAGGCAGTTGGTATATAATGAGGCCAGATACTCCCCCAAGCAGGTGTTGGCATCTTCCCAAGCTTCAGCATCTTACGTGTGGTTGCAGACTAGCTCAAAACCTACTGCCAGGAACCCATCGGGCACTTGCCAAACCCCACAGGTGAGGTGCAGCTGCAAGTGTGGTCGTTTGCACGTGCCGCTGGCATCTCTTCCCAGGTGAAGTGGGGCAGATCTGCATAAGAGAAGAAAGGCGTCTGGCCCGGCAAGAACAAAGAAGTGCTACGTTGGAAGCATCTTGCAGCCTTCAGATAGTCTGGAAAAGAGCAGGAATGCAGCGATCCTCTCCCTCTTCCCAACCATCTAAGGCGTCTACTCCCTTTCTCAAGTCATTCAAGTGTCTGGCAGAGGAGCTAATGCGCACTGCCAAATAAATGCTTCAGTTTTATTTACTAGACAAGATCGTATATTCTCCAGCAAAGGGATTTTTCACCACCCACCCCAGCTCAGGGATGCCAAAATAATGAAGAAAAGATGTTATCGAAATCCCAACAGAATAACACTTTTACGGGCCAAATCGAAGGTCAAAAAGAAGGTATAAACTTTTGCATCAGCAGGTATGTTTAAACAGGTGGTGGGGGTGCAAATCAGGGGTGAAATCCAGCAGGTTCTGATAGGTTCTGGAGAACCGGTAGCGGAAATTTTGAGTAGTTTGGAGAACCGGCAAATACCACCTCTGGCTGGACACAGAGTGGGGTGGGAATGGAGATTTTGCAGTATCCTTCCCCTGCCACGCCCACCAAGCCATGCCCACAGAACTGGTAGGGGAAATTTTTGAATTTCACCCCTGGTTTTAACTGTTTTATTGGGGTGATTTTGTGTGGATTCGGTAAGTCACATAGAGTCTTCTGGAGTGGCCATATCCAATTGAATTAATTAATTAAAATCTCAGAAAATATTCACCAGTCCAAGTCAGCCATTTTGCATTCCAGGAGTGTTCTGTGGGCCAAGAAATTGGTACTAAGAGCTATTTGTGGGATGCCCATGCCCATTTGAATTGTAATTTGACAGTATTATTAAGCTATACTTAGATCTCAAGTCTTCTCCTTCAAAAAGGATAAATAACCCATATAGGTAATCCTGAGGGACTGGCCATTCCAGGCAAAGCTGAAGCTCAGATTTCTTGAGCAAAAATGAAGTGCTTGTAATAAATTTTTGAGCCCTGCCATGAGCTTCTTGATATAAATATTTAGTACAGTTTTCCTCAGCCTGGTGCCACAAATACTACACTGGAGGGAGGAGGCTAAAAGAGAAATCAAACTGCAACAAATCAAACTTCAGGGTCACTTACAGAACAATAAAAGAAAATATATTCTACTATTGAGCACAATGTTTCCTTCAAAGCTTCCTTTAATGACCTTATTTTGTTTCAGTTAATGCAAACATTATGCCATACAAATGATATTCAATGCCAGAAGAAAGTTCACAGCTGATTACAATAGAGGATTTATATCTACATATATATTTATTTCTCTTAACATGACATCCTTTTCTCCCCATGCTATCATATTGTGCAGCTTCTGCTTCACGTTTGTTCCTTCTGTGGGATTATAGTGCATAAAAATGAACTAGCTAGTTAATATTTAATTGCTTTTTTTGTCAGCATAGTGCTGTTGCTGCCAAATAATTCAGTACTATTCTTTGATCGCATTTCTTGTAATCCAAGTATCTTTAAAATTTCCCAGGGCTCAACTGTAAATTTTTCTTTCTCAGAAAGGATATCTGCTGTCCTGAAACCTACGTACAAATATAGCAATACAATAGGTTTTCTTTCTTATTTCTATATAGCATAATACTGCTTTTAAGTGGGAAAGTGTTGGATTTCCTGCTGATCCTAATATAAAAATGTGAGTGGGCAGCCATCTTACACCAACACCCCGGACTGGTCTACGGCCTATTAGGAACTATACCGCACAAGTGAGCAAAGCTTTATCTGTACATGCAGAGGATCTAGTTAGCATGTGAAACCATGCCCCCCTCTGCTCCTTGGAAATCCCCCCACCCACTGAACTGATCTAAGGTTGGGGGCCACTGATCTTACACAATGCTATTTCCTATGAAGTTCCACATCATTGGTGTTCTCAAATAGCCCAATTATAACTTTTAAGGAAAAATTACCTTTATATAGTGACATGAACGAAAGTCCAACAAGCTGGGCCAGTATTAACAACAATCACCTTAGCAAGTGAATGGAAGTTTTAATGACTAATAATCATGAACTTTATTACACTTGTCAGACAGCTATAAAAATTATCTTCATATAATTTTATCCCACAGATAAGAACTAGATTCTTTAAGAGACATATGGAAAATCAGAAATGTGGGAGGAAAGAAAATAAAGAAGGAAACCAGATGGCAATTAAAGGAAAATGCACATGATACATGCACTTAACTATTCTGGGTAGCCAAGTCTTCTTATTCTCATGGGGAAACACAGATTTTGTAAACCCTATATTGAACCTTATTTTCAGACAGCCTAATTATTCATTATCAATTCACAATTTGGGAATTAAAACGATTCAATAGCTGTGCTAGTTTCCTCTACTGCTGACTCCTCCTGGTTTGCCTCTACAGTCTGAGCTACTTCTGGCAAGGCTTTGAGGCTGTCTTTGCCCTGAGTAGACCTTTGCAGTCCTTCCAGTTCTGCTTCCACGGATGCTTTATTTCATATTATAAACTGACATTGATCTGCTAGCCTCTATTCAGTTATTTCTGATTCTGGATGTTGTTATTTCCAGAGGTGGTGGATTCTTTTCAGATATCCTATTCAGATAATTATTTCTTTGTTTTCAATCTTTGTATATTTGCAACAGGTAAATCATTTTTCTTCCAGTAGTTCTGTTAACTTCTGGTCCTGATTGCTCAGAGTCCTGTAGTCCATTTGTCCAGTAACTCCAACACCTACTGACATCCTTTGTTAACTCAGGAGACAACCAATCCAGTATGGGTTTCTGTAAATTATGTCTTGCCATATTGTATATGGATGAGACACTCTTTGTCTGGCTCCTCTGATGAGACCTATCCAGTATGACTGAATATTTGGCAGAGATTTCATTCTCCTCACAGCACAAAAGGTCCATGAGCATATGAAGGCAGTTCCTCACTGGGGGACTATTATTATTTATTTAGAAATTTAGGATTAGAAAAATATGTGCCCTGACAATATTTCTACCTATCAACTGCAAAAGGCCACACTACTTAGGTCTACACATACATTACGCCAATACATTATGATATCCTAATTTCCTTGGGAAAAACTCAGTGCACATGAAGGCCAACACCAGCTAAAGAATTGGCAGCTGTGATTCCACACTGTTACCTGCATCCATTCTCTGGATTCAAAGAAGAAAGAACAATGAAAGAAAGGGCAAAAGGATATTAGCACCATTTCTAATTCAGGAATAGAAAGAAAGATGACTGTTGTACTTTGACCAGATACAAAGCTTTTATCAAAACATTGCACAATAATTCTACTCTTTCAATGGAATCTGCCATCTTCTTTTACCTATTTTACCAGAACACTTGAGGAGTGGGAGACCCTCTTAAGCATCTTCCATGATAATGATGCATGCATATATGTGTGAGGGGAAGAAAGAAAAAAACAATGCACATGAAGCAATTCATGTCTTCTTCTAGCACATCTTATCAGGCATGTGTAACAAGATGTCATACACATGGGAAATACCAGCTGCTACCTCCCTAGGACAACGTTCATGAAAAAAACCCAAGCCTCAAACAATATGTGTCTCAGCAGTATATCACTTCTGATGATAAAAAAACCAACCCAAAACAGTATAATAGAGAGAATGGTTATGTTAAAAAAAGTATAATTATACTAATTATGTACTACAATATTAATTCATGGTTAAATTATTTTTGATTGACAAGGTCATTCAGGAGTCTCTCTGTTGCATATTAATGAAGTATTTTCGTAGTTTATGCAGTATATTATTTTTTGGGAATGTGAATTCAGAGCAGCTGAGAATGTGTGCTAATATCAAGCAGATAATTTAATAGAGACAGCATACAAAACCCCTTCCCAATCTGCTGTTGTTCAGATGTGTACTAAATGAAGTATAAAAATAAATATAACAAACATAACAATTAGACACAGCACCTTGAGTTTCCTCATCAAGGAAGAGCTGAGTGAAAAGGCCTTTTACAGGATCTCTTCTGTGAGGAAATGCCATAGTCCAAGTGTTCTCAGTTATGACCTCCAATCTATGAAACTGCTTGCCCACCTCCTCCTTTTCTTGCTTGTCTAAATCTCTTGAAAAACTGGCTCTTCAGGAAAGTGTTGGAGGAAAAAAAGAGGATTGACTTTCACTCCCTGGATGGCATCCTTAGGAGATGCTGCAGTGCTGAGTTTTAGGATTCTATTTTAACGCTTTTGTTACTTGAAGAAAGCCTTGAAAGAAATAATGCTATTTGGAATAAATGTAGACAATAAAGAAGATGGCCTTGATTGAGATATTCAAAAGTTGTTCCATAAAAGGCTAATACACTAATACACTATTTAAATCCAGAAGGTTCAGATAATATTTGGAAGGAGGTCAGACAGATCCCTCCCTGATTCATTATACTATAAGAAGAAGATGCAGCCCAATCAGGCTTGTAGTACCCAATCTCTATAAAATTTACTTAATGGAGTTGATTTTGGTCAATCCAATACACTTGTTAACATATCCAAACCATTGTAAACAATAAATATAAATAATATTTTGTTTCTCTCAAGTATACAATTATAAATGTTATATTTCTTATATTGGGAGCCAATTTGGTCCAGTGGTTGAGGTACCAGGCTAGAAAGCAGGTGAACATGAGTTCTATTCCTGCCTTAGACATGAAAGCCAACTGGGTGACCTTGGGCCAGTCACTCTCTCTCAGCCCAACTTACCTCAAAGGGTTATTATTGTGGGGAAAATAGGAGGACAAAGGTGTGTTGGATATGTTTGCCACTTTGAGTTATTTGTAAAAATAATAAACGTGGGATGCAAATAAATACATACAGTATATACATAAATTTGCATGCTAATGAACTGTTAGAGGGTGTGGGACAGCACACAGATGCTCTGACATAAATAAAGATCAAAGCTTCAAGTAATGTAATGAAGAGCTTTCAAAAGTGATATTAAGAATATTTAGTATAACTATTTGTGACAGAGTGATGTTGTCACATGGTATTATTATAGCACAACGTTAAACTGGATTGAAGGCAAAAATAATTTCCTTTTTTACAATTACTTAAGTATGCCTTTTCATTTTCTCTCCCATTTCTCATACAGACTTGAGTACTTTGCTGTTAATTGTGAATAAAAAAGATAACATATAAGGCTGGATATTTTCTGCTGCTGTTTTTTATACTGGCCTTAATTTAGGAAGGCTTCATAGCAAAATCATTATGATTATATAATTATTGGTGAAATTACTTTCAAGTAATGCCACCCAAGACAATGAACATGTGCTGAAGTTTCATTAGTTATTTGGGGCATTCTGCCTGTCTTCAGTGAAGCAGAATGCCCTAAATTTAATGTTAAGCTCAGATAATACACAATAGCAAACAATACCATACTATGATTATACCTATATAGAATCATATGGGAGGAGCAACAGGAAAAATAAATAGCATTTACCAAAGAATTAATAGCTTCAAAAGCATGTCATGCTTCCTAGTGAAGCTTCACATGAAAATATTCAATTCAAGAATCTATCAAGGTATCTATTATCAATCTTTCATACTGTTAAGTACATATTAAAATTATAAACAATACAAAAATGTCATACATTTTTGCTTGCCACAGTAATAAAATTATTTTTAATAGTCTGAAAAAATTATATTATATTATGATATTTGGATACTAAATTGGGTACTAAATTCATTTTAAAAATCATATCCACTACATTAGCCTGAGTGAATGTATTAATATTTAGTAATAATTCTATTTTCCTAGCGTTAGAGGCTCATCTTTTCCTCCAAAATTACCATAGGATTAATTAGAATTTCAGTTAGCTCTGCAACATTTTTAAAAATTCAAAGTAAAATTTAATATTGATTATTAATGTTTACTTTAATCAGATGCTTACTTTGCTAACCTGCTGCAACATACAATCATTATTAGAACATTAAAACAAATGTTCCATGCCACGTTTTACATTGAAGATAAATAAAATATCTGCTCATTTTAGCTTGACAATTATGCTTTCATAGTATCAAGAATTAATGATAAATAGGTGGGCAAGGTATTACCTAAGACATTCAGCACTGGAGTGCTTGAAAGATATGGCCACAAAACGTTTTTAATATTTTGGCAAGTACTTCTGTATTTGTGTGTTTGTGTTCTGCGTACCTAATTCTAAGCTAATAACATAAATGAGAAGTTTTATCCCAATAGAATTCAAACGATTACAAATTTTTATCTATAGAGATTCCTGTTATAGGCAGAAAATGTTAGTTTTATGGAGGCTGACAAGTGCAATTGTTTGGAAAGGCTTTATAGAGATTTGACAAAGAAAGAGATAGCGACTTCCTTCCCTTCGTTATCTCAGTGTAACATATGAAACCACTCTACAGTATTGTTCAGTTTGTCCTGCTGATCCTTGTTTTTTTTTTAAATGATTCATGATAACTATAAACAAGATTTTCCAAGAATCAGATATTTTAAAGAAAATAATAGATATTATTTTTAAATAAAATAAAGCAGCAATCAGTATACTTTTGTTGAACATACTTCCTTACTTACAGTTTTGATTCCTCCCCCCTAACAATAAACAGTTAGGGAAGAAACATTCTTGAAATAATAGTAGTAATAATACAAATAAAAATAGGCAAAAAACAGGAATTGGCAATGGTTCCAATTTGGCACCATTAAGAAATAAACAGTAGGATTAATTTTTATATCTCAGGAACAATCATCAAGAGTTATACATCTATCAAATAGCTATAGCACCTAGATTTATATATATATAGAATTAGATAAATGGCAGAAATTGTGGGATAGAAATGTTAAATCGACTATGTCAACTGCATATAGGGAAACTTTGTATATATAACATGTTTTATAGCTGGCATTTCACACTGACAAGACTGGAAAAAATGTATAAAGATAGATCCACTAAATGTTGGAAGTGCAATCAAACATATGATTCATATTACCATATGTGGTGGACATGCCCAAAAGTTAAAAAATATTGGACAAAAATACATACTTGGTTGGAAAAAATGATAAAGCAGCACATAGACATAAAAAGAAATGTTAAAATGAAGACTCGTTACAATAGATAATGTTAAACATTATTGTTATTATACTATCAATATTATTGTGATGAATACTGTAGTAAACGTTTGGACTCTGACTGCCTAAAAACAAATTGTACCCAGACAACACACTGTATGATGGAAATTGAATTTTTATATTATATAAATGAAATAAATAAAACATTTATATATATAAACACACACACACACATTAGGAACAATCATCAAGAGTTTTACATCTATCAAATAGCAATAGCACTTATATACCATTTCAAAGTGCTTTAAGTCTCTAAGCAGTTTATAGAATCAGCATATTGCCCCCAACAATCTGGGTCCTCATTTTACCCACCTCAGAAGGATGGAAGGCTAAGTCAACCTTCAACCAATCAGGATTGAGCTCCCGGCAGTGGGCAGAGTTAGTGAATTCTAATCACTATACCATCAGGGCTCTTGTTTTTCATTAGGAAATTAAATCTGTCTTCAATTTTCCATCATTTATCTATACAATCATATGATGTAGATTAGGCTGTGGGATAATGGAGGCTCAAAATTAGCCACTGATAAATTTAACCATGGATTTCCCTGCTCCCAATGATGAATCCCTGACAGTTATTCATGCTATTAGTACTAATAAAATACTATGATTTAAAAAAAACCTCTATTCTAAAGTATAAAGAACTAATGCTACTAAAATGAATCTAAATTAGTGTTACAAATTTCTGTAATGATAATATAGTCATTACAACAGAAAGCTGAAAATTTTGAAGTCATGAAATTTTTTAGCTACAAATAAATCACTTGCTGGGTTTACATAAGCCAAAATCTCTGTTTTGCTTGATATATTTGAACCTAGTCATTGTTGTTTGTAAATCATGGTTTGAGTCTGAAAATTCTGTATGAACCTAGACATTTTAGCTTTTTAACAAACTGTAAATAAGAACTTAGTCCATGCACATAAAACATCTTTGCAAAAATATCACCACTTACTTTCTGGTGATTTTAAGTATTATTGATAACATTTCAAAGGAATCCACTAGAAATTTAATGCTAAACTTGTAATGAATACTTGCAGGCTAAAACATATTAAATTTTATAATCCTTATCTCTTTTATTATTTAAGTTTGCTAGAAAGTTTGAGAACCTTACTTAATTGACTATAAAAT
Source organism: Pseudoxenodon macrops (assembly GCA_032467955.1). Classification (NCBI taxonomy): domain Eukaryota; kingdom Metazoa; phylum Chordata; class Lepidosauria; order Squamata; family Pseudoxenodontidae; genus Pseudoxenodon; species Pseudoxenodon macrops. The sequence continues at coordinate 65,529 of JANHFT010006653.1, read as the reverse complement.
ATTTTTAAGATTTCTAGTTAGACACATCTCTTAGAAGCTTTAATCTCAAACAGATATTCCCCAAGAACAGTACTCTTAATTATCAACTGAGAGAAGAGCTGAAGTTATGTTTTGAAAAGAGCTGAATAAATCAAGTGTTCAATTTATAGAGAGCTTCTTTGCTAAATATAGAAGAGAACTGAAAACACTTTGAATAAAGTTTTCTGATATTTTGGATTAGCAGTATCATTAAAAATTCATCCCTGGGCCCTCTATTCTTCAATATTCAATTTTATTATTAATTAGTTGGAGGATGAGCTAGAGGGTATAATTATTTGCCGATGACACAAAACTGTGTATTACTCTACAAAATAAATAAATTCAAAATGATCTTGTTAGGTTATACTAATGTGGTAAAATAACATAATGGAGCTGAGACAAATGTAAATTTTTCACTTTAGAAAAAAAAAGTGTTTTTTCTAACGCACAAAAGCTCACAAATGGGTAATATTTGAAGTCAAAGCTACCTAACTTGCAACTCATACTCAGCCACTGTACTGTATTTCTATAAAATTCTTATAATTCTCCTTGTATATAACTCCTTGTATATAACTAACTAGGTGGTTATATTTCTAAATCTGTTTCAGTAATATAAAACAGACCTGGTAATAATAGTACTTTAAAGTAGCCAATTACTGTTCATATGAAACGTTGTATTCCTCTGTATACTATTTGAGTCAGATTGCACAAAGTATTCCATGCAGTGCTGGGGACTGCATTTACAGAAAAAATACTGACAAACTGCAGAATGTCCTGAGACAACAAGCAAGATGATAAGGGGACTAAGAAGGAAAAGCGTAAGGGAAATAGTTCAAGGTGTTAGGCATATTTAGCATGGAGAGAAGACGGAGGGGAGACATGTTAGGGTTGTTTAGAGGTGTTCCAGAAAACAGGAAAGAAACAGTAAGTTTACATTACAAGGAAGTAGATTTCAGTTGGACATCAGAAAAACATTCCTTAGTGAACAGATTGCTTTAGGAGATGGTAGACTATCTTTTATTGGAAATGTTTAAACAAAGACTGGTTGGTCATCCATCAGGAATTCTGTAGTAGTAGATTCCTGCAATGGACAGAGGGAGTGATATGGTATGACAATAGTATAATTTTTGAACATACTGGAATATTGCCTATAATGATTGGGTTTACTGATAAATCACTGCTTAATAGTACAGTCTATAACAAATTGGATATACCTCAATGACAAAATACATACTGTATATTGCCTGCAAAAAGCTTTACATTTAATTCATCCAATTTCTATATAGGGCTGGGAAATTCCTGACATAATGCAAGGAAACATTTAAGTTTGAACTAACAAGGATCTGAAAATTTAAAGCTGTCAGAACATTAAGTGGCTTGTACTTCTTTTTTTCACCTCCATTAATTCTACACCAGAATTTGAGTATCAGTCAATTCCCACTGCCCTTTTCATATGAACATTAACCCTATACAAGAGAATGGGAGGGAATGGATGCATTAGCCAGTACCTTTGAGGTAAGAATATGGAAGACATTGATTAACACATCCATCAGAAAGAACTGCCCCATAATGTACCCACAAGCTTATTTACAAGGATAAAAGTGAGAAACAAAATAATTGAAATTGGTCAGGCTCTACTCATAAGAATTTTGAAAAGGTCTTAATAGAGAGAGAAAAGGTATTCTTGCTGCAAAGTTCTTATGCCCATTATTATTTGTCTCTACTGATGATAAACTATGTCCTTACAAAGAAAACTGACTGAAAGTTGAAGAAGAATATTAGCTGGCTATACCTGAATATGTATTGTAGCTGTCAGAAAATTCTCCAGTAACGTATCCTTATTTCTTCAGTTCCCAGTGATTTTCTGCTTTATAGCAAAATGATATTATTTTATAGTTAAATATGAATTTTACTGCCATAGCCAACATTTTTCTATTTTACAACAAAATGTCATTTTGGCTTTGCAAAACTTAGATTGCTCCCATTGAAGAAAATAAAGGTTTTTAAAAATATATTTATGTTCCAATATGGATCCAGTTCCAATTGTGAACTCTTCAATGTAGGACAGGGGTACATAACATTTTATGTCTCAAGGATACTTCACTGAATAGGCTTTTGATTCTGATCCTGTAGTCAACATCTCAGTCATCCTAATTATACACATTATCAGCACGCAGTTCAGAAACTTTTAATATTTGGAGCCTGAAGACTGTCTATTCCTAACATGAAATCATATTAGAAAAGCTGAATCATCTTTATAGTGAAAATGAAAATAACTGTTGTCTGATATGATGGAAAGGAAGCTGTTTCTACTGATCAACAGGTGCCTAAGACCTCCTGAGATGGGGACAGGAGTAAGGTGGAAGAGTATTAAAATTGCCTATTTGCAACCCTGAATATCTGGATAGACACAAATGAGGAAGCTGGTAGGTATATTTGTACACACAAGTACTATGTGTTTTACCACCCTAGTCTAAGGTTTTATTTTGATTATCTTTCAGCAATACTGAAGCCTATCTCTGATAGGACATAGCTAAGGATTTTTTTTAATTGATTGCCTTCAAGAAAACTTTCAACTATCTCCTGAGAAATATAAGAAAATAATTAGTTTCTTTTGTTTATAAATATGATTCAGAACCTGGTGTTCCTAATCAAATATGACAAACTAGGAGAATACATCACAAAAGTTTTTTCCCAATGTTTTGTAAAAGTTGTAGTGTGAGAAAGCACTCCTGACTGGATAATGAAGTTGTGACAATTACACTGGCTACAGTGCAACAAACATGTTGGGGAAAAATGTTGCACAAACATTCATTAAACTCAACTCATGTGGCTCAAAGTAAACCTTCTGTGTTCAAATGCAGAACTAATTTCCCTTAGACAGATTGATTAAACTTTGATGTGGTGTGTGTGTATATGTGTATGTGCATCCCAACTTGACCTCTTTTCATAGGTGGAGCCCAGATAGTACAGAAGTCTATGAATTTGGCAGCAAGCCAAAACTGAATAATTGGTATAGAGTCTGGAGCTCAAGCAAGAAAAAAGGCAAAGAAAAGATGAGGTTAAATTTGATTCTAGAACTTTCAGGACCTTGGACAAGGCCTTAGGAGTAGATTACTTGTTGCTACTACAGTGTTTTTGTCATCTAATTTTGCTCCTGCTTTTGAGCTTGATTGCATCTTTAATCCTCCATTCTGTACTATGTGAAAAAATAGAACATGCTGCTGAGTTGTGCTTGATTGCCAGTCATTAAATGGGGATAATCACGCAATATTCATCTCTTCTGAACTGATGCTCAACAAACTGCCCACAATAAATGATCTGCAAATACTTTTGGAAGTGAGCATACTACCACTTAACAGAATTGGGCTTTGGGACTTTGAAATCTGATCCAAGTCCTTTAGCAATTTTACTGGCTCTGGATGAGTGATGTGGATTAAATTTAAGGATACAGCCAGAAGTTTAGACAGCGCTCCAAAGGCTGATCTCCCTGTTATATAGAAACCACAGAGGAAAAGACATTGTTTGTTCATGCTAGATTGCAGGAAACAAGGAAAAGTGGTTATTGGAACATTTCAGTAGAATACAGAGTCAGAGGTAGCCCTTATTGCACCCTTCCTGAACTTCTTGCTAAGGCAAACATTTGTGGCAGGTTTTGGTCAAGGCAGCAGAAAAAAAATTGAAATGAGATGCAATGGTTCCATGTTCTGCTTATAAAATGAATTGAAAGGAATTTAAAAGATCCTTTCTTGCTTTGTTTGCTCAATGTCCGCTGCAGAAGACAGCATACATTATTTTTCAATGTTCTGAAGCAATGAGAACAATGCAAGGTTGCCAGAGATAAGTAGATTTTCCTTCAGATAAACAGAGCTCCTTGCTCTCACAATCTTCAGGCTTAGAAAAAAACAACAACTTGGAAACCTCAATGACTGCTGTCTTATCTTGGTCGGATTTGATCAGTACAGTATTTTGTAATTTTCTTAAACTGCTGTACAGTTTGTTATTTGAAGGCCATTTTGCTACACCCAACGCCGTCCCTTGTTCTCTTCAGATTATTTTAAGGGACATATTTAAATAAAGTTTCAAAGTCACTTGTTCTTTCCAGGTCACTTCAATGTGGAGAAATGAATGGTTTGCCAATTGGTTTCTGAGTGCAGTTCAAGATGCCATAAAGACCTGTATGGCCTAGAGATCTGAGGCTTATCTCCAAATATTCCTGCCTGCCTGATAAGTTCTAGCACAGTGGGTGCATTCCAGGTCCCTCTGTTAAATGCTGTTATTTTGTCACAGTCTCCTCCTTCTGAAAAAGAATCCCTCCTGAGGTAAGGATTCTATTCTCTCTCCTAAGGTTCCAGAAGGCTTTTAAAATCTGGCTTTGGTCCCAGGACTGAGGTTACTGTATTTCTGGAAACTTTGTGTTATTTTCTTTGATTTGTGTTGCTTTTAGATCATTTTAGCCCAGACTGTTAGTATGGTTTTATGTTTTATCCAATTTTATGGGTTTTTCTTGGGTGTGTGTATTACTGTATACATCATCAAAATTTGTTGGACAGCTATAATAAATTTATATATAAATCTTTATTCTTTGCGTTGGAATAATATATAAATTTTACTTCTCTAAATGTGAAGAAATTTAGTTCCCCTTTATGAAATTATACTGAAATTATTGTATTTTGAGTACAAATGTTCGTGCACATTTGTCACTATCACGGAATCTCTAGAATTGATGTGATAATGTACTAATTATATTGGTTAATCCAATTGTATTACCACTCAATTAATTGGTAAACAACCTGGCAGTGCAGACCAGACTGTAGAGGTATTGCTCAAGATGGAGGCCAGATATATGGCACAAAAAGCTAAATGTGTTTAGACCTCTCTAAACATTCACTGAGTAATATTGATCAATATTTTTATTACATAAATGGATAACCAATAGAGAAGAAAATAGAAAAGAAAGTTTAAAACTATGTTTTAAAAATTAAGCAGTTTTCTGTTTTTGTCCTTTTACCGAATTTTTTCCTGTTTGATTTCGGTTTACTATATCTTTTTCTTTATTTCTATATGTTAAAGCAAGCAGATTAGCACTTGAATAAGTATCCACTAGACTAGACTGGGACTGTAAGAAACAATCCTGGAAGAGCATCCATGAAATCATCAAGTTCCATGGATACTTTCAAACAATTTTCTTAACAGTACAGAAGTAGTTTATTAGTCTGCTCTTCCAGGATTATTTATTGACACCCCTGCATTCACTCCTTACAACAGGAGTGACAAGAAGGCAACTATGCCAGAAAAAGTGCAAATATTCCACTTTCAAAAATATTCACTTGTTATATAGGTAGCTCTTGTTCAGCAATTGCCTCATTTAGCAACCATTTGGTGATGAGAAAGTAATTATTTGAAGGTGGAGAAACTTCAAATGTAACTTACTGGATTCCCTACATGGATTGCTCTTGTAACTATATGGGACAAGAAGCTAACCACCAGATTGTGAGAACATGAGAGAGAAGCTACACTAGGAGACCAAACTCATTAGTACGTTTATATTGCAATGAACAACATTCAATTTCACAGCTACTACAATTGTTGGTTGAGCAGGGATAAAAATAGCCAGAGAAACCATTGAAGCCATGGGCCCCTTCTCAATCAATAGAAGTGCTGATTTACCACCAGCCTATCAGGTATTTAGGTGCCAAGGATGCGGTAGCACAAATAAGGAACAATTAATGACTTAATAGCCAGCCATTAACACCCTAACCAAGAATTAAAAGCAACACACAACTATATAATGTGTAGAACAGCCAATGCGCATATTCTGGAGAGAGAGAGAAGTTCCCTGATGATGGGCTCCAATACGAGCACAAAAAGTTGGAAGAACAAACCTTTGGTCCTGGTGACTGACTCAAATTGGATCATGCATGAAAAAGTAATTCTGCAAACAATCTTTGCATTTATAACCTTTGGCAGGTCTGAAAAGCAAGGGAAAGCTGAAATAACATCATAAATAGCCACGATTTCACTCTTTGCTTGAAACTGAATCATCCCCAGTGAAATTCAGATACAACTCAGCAAAAAGATGTAGCTTTTTACCTCTTGAAATAGCTTAATACCTCTTGAAATAAAAGTTGCAATTTAGAATTCAGGTCTGATCCCATTTTACTTGCAACTGGAAGAAGATCACTAGTATTCTGCTGACACTAGACAAATTTTATATATCAAAATACTTTTATTTAGTTCTCTTATAGGATTTGTTTTTTTTTAGAACTGGAGAAATTTCTAGCCATTTTTATTTGCCGTGATGAATCTAAGCAAATGAATCATCACAATGATAACACAATAAAAGCAAAGTGACATTTCCCTTTGCAAGTGAATAGCAATAATATTTTCCCTGATATTTCCAATAAAGTCTAACTGAATTAAAAAAAAACTCTTCCACAATTCTGCATTTTGAAAAAAAAAAAGATAGCATACTCATAGACATTTTTTGTGTGGAGGGAGAAAAGACCAATCTCACAGATTTTAATACTATTTAACATGCAGGCCAAAGAGCTAACTCTGCAGTGACATTTCAATCACCCAGGCTATTTTTCTCCCAGAATGAAGCCCATTTAATGTTCTAAACTGAGCTCTTTCTCAATGCTCAAATGAACGAAGCATTTTTCTGGCAGTTAGGAGTGCAATAAATCTTGCCACAAAATCTATGCCTGTATTCCTTCAGATGATTAAATAGTCAAGCTCGGGAAAAACATGACACAATTCAAGGGCTGCTTTTAACCCAACTAACAAATAAAAGTGAAAAGAACATTGACAACTTATTTCTTATCTCCCACTTCTCATTATCATCTCTCCAAATAGGAACTAGAAAATGCTGTCCTTATATTATGACCTGATGCATAATTCATATAACCAAGAGCATTATGAAGCAGCTAGGCAATTTTTTCTACTCTCATCCAAAGGCTTTTTAAAAAAATCACAATTGCCTAACAATTTCCAAAACTAAAGTATAAATTCTGCAACACAGATAATGACTTACGCTAAAACCTTACTATCACTCATTTATTTCATCTGCAAATAAAACTCAATAAAACAAAATCACTCATAATGTTATTTTTTTTTTCCAAGAGAGACTCAGGGACTAATTAGTTTGATCAACTGTCTAAATTCACATGGTAATTCATCTCAAGTATTATCTCCAGGCTTCTCTGATATTTCATGCATGTTCAACACCTTCTTAATCTAAGTGCCTGACTTGTTTTAAAATGAATCTAAGTGCCTGACTTGTTTTAAAATGAATCTAAGTGCCTGACTTGTTTTAAAATGAACAGAGGGAGAATGATAGACAGACAGTGGGAAAAGGTACTGTGTTTCCCCAAAAATAAGACAGGGTTCTATTTTCTTTTGGCCCCCGAAATAAGCGCTTGGCCTTATTTTCAGGGAGGTCTTATTATTTTTGAGGTGCAGGAGGCGGCGAGCGTGGTC
>JANHFT010006653.1:33292-45849 GCA_032467955.1 Pseudoxenodon macrops | reverse complement strand
CCCCCCCCCCCCGATAAAACATGAACTTACCTAATTTTGGTGGAGCTGTTTGGATATTGGTTTCGATTTCTTGTACCAGGGATGCAGTGGTGGGTCTTTTCACTTCAGGTTTTAGGCTAGGCAGAGGTAGTGAGGGTACCAAAGATGGCAAGAAATAATCATTTGGGACAGTGTTATAAGGAGATGGCTTAGAGGCAACCTCAGAAGTAACTACCAGGGGGCCTCTGGGTTGCTCCATGATCTCCTGTGCAGCTTCATTGGTGGGAAGGGAGAAGTAGGAGGTTTGCGCTGCAGATGGCAACCAAGCAGACAGTGCCGTAGGGTCCACAGAGGTAATCGGATCTTGTCGAGCCCTGCCGGGATCAAGGTGGGTAGGAGAATCGTATTCAAAAATCTTGTCCACAAACACCCACTTAAGGCCAGCAATGCAGAGGCAGAGGCTGATGAGGCAAGCCAAGATTGGGACGATGCAGATCTTTTCGGAATTAAGGCAACCCGTCAGTCGCTCTGCCTCCAGGCAGACACAACAAGTAGCTGCAAGGCCTGCTATTCCCTGCATCCTGGTTTCCTCCCTTTGAGTCTCTGGCATCTCTTCTTCACCAGGAAGCCCATCAAGTGATGCAGTGGTACTCAGCTGGGTTGAGGGATGGGGAGCTTTCTCCAGGCTGGCTTCCGACATTTTTGAGCCTGTATTTTCCAGGATCCTCAAGAAGGCTTAATTATAAAGCTTGATTTGGGTCCATCCCTTTTCACAGGAAAGCCAGCTCCTGAAATCTTACAGCATCATAGCACAGGCATGAAAACAGAGTCCAAGCGTCAGAAAAAATGATCCCACAGAAAGAGACCACCAAAGAATCAAAACCTTCCAAAAAATTCTGAGAAAAGAAGCTTCTCATAGTGAATGAATCAGCTCCTTTTTCCTTCCTCACTTCTCAAAGGTTCTTGTTTTAAATTCCTAGTTTCCTCTCAAGCCATTCTCAGCTCTTCAAAACAAGGCAAGGAAAACCAGAAGCTCAATTCCTCAACAAAATTGGTTAACTGAACCAACAGCAGCCCAAAGTGAACAGCTGGCTTCTCACCTTCAGCATCTGAGACTGGGGGCTGCTCAGGAGGAGGAAAACACAGCCGTCATGCAGGAGAAGCCAAAGGAAAACCAGTAAGGAGGGTAGCAGCAGCGGCAACGGCAGCAGCAGAGACAGTAACAACAGCATCCTGTTGTGCAAAGGAGCTGGCAGAAAGAGGCTGAATCATTACAGAGCAGCAGGTGCCTGCTTCCTGAGCATCATTCCCAGCATCATCATTATAGAAAGGAGGGAATAAAAGGATGGGGACTCTCTGCTATGCGTCCTTACCACCTCCTCCTCCTCTTCTTCGTCCCTCCAGAGTACTCTTTCTCTTCCGTGCCTTCCTTCCTTCTGCTCTCTTTCCTCTTTCCCCACCCCTCTGCAGGGCTGGCCTGAGTTAAATCCGCACACCCAGCAACACGGGGCTGCCAGGGACTTCCTATTTCATCCAATTAGACGGAATAGAGACATACAATCAAAAAGAGGCGTGCAGGAGCCAGTGAGCAGTCTTTTCTTTCCCTCCCAGTGTATGATCACGAAAGGATTCCCAACCATTAGAGAAATCTAACAAAGCTGCAGTGAGGATGGGGCGTGGAAGGTTGTAGGTGACAGCCTTATGGGCTGGACCTCAGGCTGAGGCTGTCGGATATCCGATCCTTCCCAGGGGGGATGGCAGGCCTCTCAGCTGCAATTGCTTTCTGCTGCTACCTAGATATAAAGTTTGCCTTTCCTATCAATCCAGCAAGTTAAGAGTCATAATGGACCGGATGAGAACATAATCCTCATTTTAAATTGGAAGGGTTTTTTTTTCTCATATGATCCAATCTGAGAAAGCTTGCACTTAAATCAGAATGTTCACATCAACGATCTATGATTTTGCAATGATGATTACTCTGGCTCCTGCTTTATTAGTATTGAATGAGCTTTACACAAAAGGCTTGAATGGGGAAAACTGTTATGTGTGTCAACGATCTGGCTTTGCAAATATTTCTTTTTTTTTTTTGTCTGAAAATATTTTAAGGAGAACCAAATTTAAAGCATTTCTTGATTTTCTTTCTTCAATCTGCATTGTTTTCTTGTTAACTGTTTGATGAACTGCTACCAATTCGAAAATAAATATTTTCAAGGACACTGATACCATAAATGAAAAATGTAGAGAAAATAATGATAAAAGGAACTTAAAGCTGCATAGAAACATAACCGTGACTCATCAAATGCAGAAATTATATAAATATTTGACTTCACAATGAAAAATAGTCAAGTGATAATTTTCAACGGCAATCCACTTTTGTATTGTATATAAGAAAATGATATAGACCGTATAAATCACTAAGATTCAGTGCTTGAGAATTTATTATTTACCAAAACCTGTAATTGTTTTTGTAACCCTTAATTTAACTATTTCAATAGCAATAGCACTTAGACTTAAATACAGTGCTTTACAGCCCTCTCTAAGCCATTTACAGAGTCAGCCAACAATCTGGGTCCTCGTTTTACCCACCTAGGAAGGATGGAAGGCTGAGTCAACCTTGAGCCTGGTGAGATTCGATTTGCTAAATACAATTTGACTGCTTTTAATAATTACTATATAAAACAGAAGAGTGAATATCACTGTGTAAGGGTTAGAAAGATTTCCTTTGGAGGTTGTGCAGTCCAAACTGTCAATATATAGTGATGGAACATATTCTGAACCCTTAAAATCAGCAGTTTTTCAAGAGTAAGCACTGTATCAATTTATTTGGCCTCAAGGCACTGCAGAGTAATCTGGTTAATTTTAATCATTCATCCACTCTTAGTTGTTCACAAGTATACAATCTTCTGTTAAAACTAAGAAAAACTAATCAATAATAGCAAAGAAAGAGATTTTCAAATATGCAAACATAAAATGAATATAGAATTCTTTGTAGGAGCAAACACATCAAAATTGATCAAGATAAAACTGAGGCAGCAAAAAATGTATGCAGATCTATTGATGGATCAAGTTCAATGGTTTCTACTAATTCTCCAAAGATTTCACATTCCTTACAGTTACCTTCCAACCTACTTGCCTAACTACCTATATCTATCTATCAAGTTAAAAAGTCTGATGAAAGGAAGCAAACTGTTCCTATAATGCTGCTATGAAAATCACATGGGTGTAATGCTATTGGGAGTTGCGCTCCAAGGAGATTACCATATCTGGAGTGAAAAGATATTGGCAATCACTAATTAGGATTATCTGTTTCTTTTTACTGCCCTCTAGTGGTTATCAGGATTCTTGCATCCCAGATAAGGGTAGCTTGAACCTTTGGGTTGGAAACTTAAGTCTTCCAACCCAAATATTTGAGGCAATGGTGGGAATATGCAGTGTATGCAAATTCAGCACGTTGCCTGAGAAATTCTGTAAGTTGTAGTCCACTCATCTTAAAGTTGCCAAGTTTGAAAAAACACTGATCTAGATCAGGAGTGGGTTCTAAATTTATCTTGCCGGCGGTTTGCTGCCTCCTGCGCCGCGTGGGCACACCTTGTGCACGTGCGCACGCACCCCGTGTGTGTGTGCATGCATGCACAGTAAAAAAAGCCCCAAAAAATAAACAAAGGCTGAAAATAAGATGGCGATGCATGCGCAGTGCCGGAAATTCGGGTTCTGCGCATGCGCAGAAGAAACCCCCCCCAAAAAAGCCCGAAAACAGGATGGTGACGTATGTGCAGTGCCAGAAACCTGGTTTCTGCGCATGTGCAGAAGAAAACAAATCCGGAAAAAAAAGTTTTTTCAAAAAAAAAATTCCCCCAAAAAGATGTCGCAGCTCACGGAGCAACAGAACCGGCTCCATGACGTCACCAGCGGCCTACTACCTACTTGGTAGAACCGGTCCGGACTGGTAGGAACCCACCTCTGATCTAGGTGCTTCATTGGGTGGAAAGGTGTTCTACATTATTCTGTATGTAAGCCTGAATGCCTTTTTATAAAACTAAAGACTATTTTGATTTTCTGTTTCCCCCCCCAGTGAAAGCTTTTACTAGATCTGCTGAGTTTGTTGTTTGTTTACCCTATTCAGCCATTTTTGCAACTAGAAAAAAAGCCTTTTCTAGCTAAAGGTAATAGGAAAAAAAAAAACCTCATTAAAAATGCAGGAAGGTGATGGCTCACTTCCATCTTTAGCCCTAATACATCCCTACAGGAATATACCTGTAAAAGGTGATATATAGAATCATGATAAGTAATCAATCATAATCTTATTCTCAGAAAGAGTCTTAACATATCCATTCCAGATGTCTTTGAACACATGCATAATACCAGTCTTTCACATTCTCTTATCTTTTCAGACCAACTTGATTTGGTTGGAAAGAGAAGTATATAAAATACTCTTCTCTATTTTATATCATCAGTTCAAATGGCTGAAGAGGCAGGTATAGTTTTTTTTAATCTACTTCCTTTGCGGTCCCTTTGTTTCAGGGGTGAAATTCAAAAAAAATTCCCTATCGGTTCTGTGGGTCTGGCTTGATGGGTGTGGCAGGGGAAGGATACTGCAAGATTCCCATTCCTACCCTACTCTGGGGTCAGCCAGAGGAGGTATTTGCCGATTCTCCAAACTACTCAAACCACTACCAGTTCTCCAGAACCTGTCAGAACCAGCTGGATTTCACCCCTGCTTTGTTTCCTGTTCCCATAGTCTTCTGTGATAATCAGAACCCCAGATCACATAGACTGCAAGGGATGGGAGGACCACAAAACTGTTATTTTGCCTTTTGTAATGCCTAACCTAAAAATAAACACAGGTTGTTCTCGACTTACAACAGTTCATTTAGTGACCTTTCAAAGTTACAACGGCACTGAAAAAAGTGACTTATGACCATTGCAGCATCTCCATGTTTCACATGATCAAAATTTGGATGCCTGGCAACTGGCTCATATTTATGATGGCTGCAATGTCCCGAGGTCTTGTGATCACTTTTTGTGACCCAATAAGTAAAGTCAACGGGAAACCCAGATTCACTTAATAACCATGGACTACCTTAACAACTGCAGTGATTTACTTAACAACTATGGCAAGATCAAATGGGTAAAACTCACTTAACAACTGTCTTGCTTAGCAACAGAAATTTGGAGCTCAATTGTGGTCGTAAGCCAAGGACAACCTATAAAATGTTCCTTTCACATTTTAAGCCAAACTTTCTTACTTTGCACTTTCCTAATGTGCAGGTTAATTGAAATAACCATATAATCCTTAAACAAAGCACCGGGCAGGCATTATTATGTGAACAAATGCCTCTTCAGAGGTCAGGTGTCTCTTGCAGCCATAAAGGGCCATCTCCAGTGACTGAAGGGAAGGGTTGTACCTGTATCTGTACCTAAAGACCAATAGGAACTGGGTAGAGCACAACCCTTAATGAAATGTTCTAGATTCATAGCAAACCATTGGAAGAAGAGGGAAACCAATACTTCAAAACTGGAATAGCTAAGGGTGACTTTAAGCTTACTGAGTGATAGATTGCACGAGAATGTCATATGGACATGTCATAACAAACTGTTAAGGAGCTATAAAGATATTACTTTACAGGGAAACAATTGATAACAGTACAAAATGTGGGGAAAAAACCTTCAACATTAAAAAGAGAATGTTGTCTCCCTTAGGATTTTTTGCAGTTCCTTTTTCTTTCAGTAGATCTAGTTAGTACAATAGAATGTTAACAATAGGTTTATCTAATATCTTTGGTCAAGTCACAATCCTCTACAAGTCTATGGAGATTCTGAGTCATTCAGGCCATGGTTGTCTCAAAGGTGCTTTTTTTTAAGAGACAACTGGACTTTCTGTTTTTTCTTTGAAAATGTTTCACTTCTCATCCAAGAAGCTTTTTCAGCTGCAGAAGCTTCTGAGATAAGAAGCGAAATGTCTTCAAAGAAAAAACAGAAAGTCCAATTGCCTCTTGAAAAAAAGCACCTTTGGGAATATCATTAAATAAACAAACTGCTTAGCGGAATAGGTATACTGACATGGCATGCTTAAATACTTTAGGTAGTTAATGTAAATATGTTTTTCTTAATTTTTATTTTACATTCAATTAATGATTTTTAAATTTTAAGAAAAAAAGAAACTAAAATGAAGGGAAAAAACAAATTCCAAAAGCTAAGGAGAAATGAATCTACTTTATCAATAGTCATTGATATACTAATAAATACACTACTATAATATATCCAATATAACATATTACTGTAAATTATCACAGAATCTCTGCCATGGCTACACATATTGCTGCATCTGATTAATAGAAAATAATTGCCTTTTCCAAAACAAATAGATTACACATTTCTAACAATAATTTCTTAATATCTGGAATAATTACACTGATCTAATTTCTCAAGATGATTCTTTTAACTACCCCCATGCTTGATACAACCATATTCCTGATAAGCAGGAATTGAACAAACTATATTGACATCACCTAAAATTGATGGTTTCATTCATTATACAAACTAACACAAGCCACATTATGCTATCAAAATGCTTCAATTAGGCTAATGAGTTTATATTGTAAGTTTGTTTACCTAACATATTTATGCAAAATAAGAGCAATCCCTATGTTAAATTGTTGTACCCGTTATAATCTCTGAAATCATGATGGCTGGTTTACCACTAGATGTGACTCCTTACTAAACATAAGTGTAAAATACATTTTTGTGAGTTTAGTTTTATCACTATATCTTTTATATTATTATAAAAGAATTGTATTATGTAAAATTTATATGTAAAGATGGAATGTGAAATTAACTGTATGGAAAAGTTTTATCACTACAGAGAAGAAATATTTCCTGCCCAAATGGAACTGAAGAGAAAGAAGAAGAGGAAAAAATAGCAAAAGGAGGAAATGTGAGAGGAGATTATAAATTTACATTATCAAGACAACATTCCTTTATTCATTTGTATTGAAATGAAAGGTATTCCAGAAAAGATTGCAGCCCCAGCTAGCTCATTGATCATATGCCACTAGTCTTTGTAGCACAAAACATTGAATTGCTTTTCCCTGAGGGCGACTGTGTCTCCAGGTGTGCTAATAATAAAATTAATAGCTTAAAGAAAATGCTTGCTACTGCTGCTGCGGCCGGGTAAGCCAATTGATTTCAATATTTCACTGTCCTAATTCTATAGTGTATATACCCTCCTCAGTCACCAGTGACTTGTATGCAGTCTCACAGGTAATCAATATAATCTTCATTTCAAACAAATAAACAAGAAGACTTTCAAATAGAAAATTGTGATAAAACTGTCAAACTTTTTTACTGGTTTTTTTTTTTTTAATCCTGGGAATAAGATGTTTAAACCTTGGTAGAAAACGTAGCAAATTAGTGTTCTTTTAAAAATAAATAAATTATGAAGCAGTTTTTATTACTATATTAATAGTGCAACTGTATCCACGTATAGCTGAAAGTCAACACACTGAACCTGTATGCATCTATGGGACATGGAGGCCTTTTTGCCAAGTCATTATAGTTACAAAGAAGAAGGGTTGTTTTTTTTAACTTCTGGTCTTGTCTAAATTGAAAATGACTTAGAAATGTTACATACAGTAAGTATGGTCGTCCCCACTAAAAGAAAAGTCTTGGCATAAGATTAAGCAAGAACTTCATGCCACTGTTATTATTTAGGATAGTATAAAGATAACATAAATATTACACAATTATATTAGGAATAATATATGGTGTTAATACACATTCTGATTGAAATATAAATAATTGGATTATAGAAAGTATTTGAAGGAATTGTTTTGCAAACTGCAGAAGTCTCTAAGAAACACCATTTTAATATAAATAATCTGTGCTTTCTATAAGATTTAAATGGCTGCTTTATAGATCACTCTGAATGTTTCGGCATGTATGACTGTGCATATATGGCTACATTGCAACAGGAAGCAAAATGGCTGTACAATTTATATCCATGCAAGTTAGCTAAGGATAGCTTCTCAGAGAGCCATTCAAGTCTTGACAATGACCTTACTTATTTAATTATTTGGAGGAAAAAGGTATTATTTTCAGGGCACTGCACAGACCTAGCAAAGACAAATAAACAGATAAAACCTCAGCCACGTGTGAAGAAAATTGGTTTATCAGTGTCGCCTTACAGTATTTGAGTTTTGAGATGCAATAATAAGGAAGCAGGCCCAATTTCTAAGTTGCAATCTGTTCAGTATATTTTTTACGGTTTGTTATTGTGGCTGCTGTCATTTCTCTTTCCACTTTTTGATCTAAGCTACATATGCAAGCATTTAACACTTCAAAAACCTCTAAATAGAGTTATAGTGTATGGCAGGATTGTAGGAAGACTTTGTAAGAAGTGCTTTATAAACCATGCAGTTATAAGAAACACTTCTTTTCAATTTGTTAAAGCAGTTATATCTTCTCAGCAAAGAGAGCCAAAAGAACATGAAAATATACAGAGAGAACTCGGTAGGTTGTGTGAGCCTTGAACAGCTACTTCTGTTTTTGAAAAGGGATGACTTGTCAAATTGATTTGGAGTAGGGCTTTGGGAAGCTATCAAATGTTTTCCAAAGATCTACAGAGTTAAATCAGCCTTGGCTATAGAATAATGTCTCACAAAATTTGCATGCTGTCTTGATCTTTGATAATTATGCTCGTTAAGATATTGTAGAAAGTGATGGAAATGATAATAAGCCACCCAGAAGTTGTTTCAATCTGAGATGGATGGCAAATAAATTTAATAAATAATATCCTAGTGCCATATTTGTATTCTCCATTCTGCCATTTACTGGGACATTACAAAGATTGAGTGTAACAGTTATGCATCTTATGTAAATTGTTGTGGAATAATCAAGTCTCAAATTTGATAATTGTTATTCTATTATTTATTAAACTTATTGATTACTGTATATTTGAATTCAGTGTCTCCTTCGTACTTTATTTCAATTATGTTTTATTTTTCTTGGTAGAGTTTTCTATGAGAGGTCCTTGGTGCTCTCTGAGCATGGTTGTTTTTTTTGTAGATGTTTCATTACCCAAAGTAGGTAACATCATCAGTGTGTTATCATCAAGGTAATGAAACATCTGCAAGAAAACAACCAAGATGACCTCATTTCAACCCTGACCTACAAATATTCTTCTTTAGAGTCACCTATGTTATCAATAATTGTAATTAAGTTTCTTGAAGCAGCAGTATTTGTTCAAAGATATACTGCAATGGTCCATAATTTATTTAAAGCATTTTATTTGAGCGACAGAGAGCAATGTTTGGCTGCAGTGGCAAGCAAACATGTTTTATGAATAACAAATTAATAAACAATATTCTACTAGCTATCTAGTGGCTACAGTGCATTCAGAAAGTATTCAGACCCCCTTCACTTTTGTCAATTTTGTTATGCTGCAGCCTGAACCTATAGTTGTTGAAATTCATTTTTTTCCTCAATAATCTATACTCAGTACACCATAATGTCAAAGTAAAAACAGAATTTTAGAAATGTTTGTAAATGTATTAAAAAGAAAAAAATTAAATATCACAACGGCATACATATTCAGACCCTTTGCAACACTTGAAATTTAGCTCAGGCGCCTCCCATTTCTCTTGATCATTGCTGACATGATTCTACCCCTTGAGAGCCATGAGGTGAAAAGAACTGCCTACAGAGTTCAGAGACAAGATTATTGCAAGGCACAGATTTGGGGAAGGCTACAATAAAATTTCCTCTGCAGTGAAGGTTCCTAAGAGCCCAGTGGCCTCCATAATTCTCAATGGAAGAAGTTTGGCACAACCAGGACTCTTCTAAGAGCTGGCTGACTGGTCAAACTGAGCAATAAGGAAAGAAAAGCCTTAGTAAGAGAGATGACCAAGAACCTATTGGTCATTCTGACTGAACTCCAGAGATCCTGTGTAGAGATGAGACAGAGTTCCAGAAGGACAAGCATCACTGTAGCCCTCCACCAATCTGGATTTTATGGTAGAGTGGCTAGTCAGAAGTCTCTCCTCAGTGCACAACACACAAAAGTCCTTTTGGAGTTTACAAAAAAGCATCTGAAAGACTCTCAGACTGTGAGAGACAAGATTCTATGTACTGATGAAAGCAAGATTGAACTGTTTGGCCTCTATTCTAAATGTTATGTCTGCAGGAAACCAGGCACCACTCATCACCTGCCCAATATCATCCCAACAATGAAGCATGGTAATGGCAGCATCATGCTGTGGGAGTGTTTTTTCATTAGCAGGGACTGGGAGACTGGTCAGCGTTGAAGGAAAGCTGAATGGAGCAAAATACAGGATATCCTCAATGAAAACCTATTCCACAACACTCAGGACTTAGGCCAAAAGTTCACTTTCCAATATGACAACGTTCCTAAACACACAGCAAGATAACACAGGAGTGGCTTAGGGAACTCTGTGAATGTCCTAGAGTGGACCAGCCAGACTTGAATCCTATTGAACATCTCTGGGGGAACTGAAAATGGCTGTCCACTGACGGTTGCCATCTAACCTAACTGAGCTTGAGATGATTTGCAAGAAAGAATGGCAGAAAATCTCCCAATCCAGGTGTCACATCATACTCAAAAAGATTCAAGGCTGTAATTGCTGTCAAAGGCGCTTCAATAGTATTGAGTGAAGGAATACTTATGCCAATGTGATATTTCAATTTTTTTCCCTTTAAACAAATTTACAGACATTTCCAAAATGCTGTTTTCACTTTGTCATCATGGGGTACTGAGTATAGATTAATGAAGAAAAATGAATTTCAACAAATTGACAAAAGGTGCTGTGGTCCACCAGCTAACAGCAGAGCTGGCGGCAAACTTCGATGTTGAGGAGATTGGGGCGGAACTTGGGCCAGCTCTGGAGTCTGGGGAAGACTCTGATGGATGCTCTGCATCAGATGCACAGATGGAGCCAGAGCCATTTCCCAGCCACCAGAGAGGCAACTGCCTTTGGAGGCTAAGATAAACGGGGAAGAAGAACAGCTGGGGCCTGTTCCAGATGTGCATATGTGCAGAGCTGTTAGGAGAAGAGAACAACTGAGGACAAGGAGTCAATTCAGGAAGGAAGGCACATGTGGATGCTGAATGGCCCCTCCCTGCTGGGGAATAAATAGAAGGAAAGGGAAGTGGTGGTAGTAGGACACAACAGATCAGATTTCTGAACATTTGGTTCATCTTGTTTCATACCTCAGAGACTGCTTGCCAGAACTTAATTTGTAGCTTTGTGGCCGGGAGCTCACGGCCTTGAAATTATCACAAGGAACTGATAAAGTATGTACTGCAGTTAACTCCTTGAAGGACTAAGGCCTGGGCTTTTCGGTGGATGAATGCAATTAATTCACAAGAGGAAAATAAAGAGGGTTTTTTTTGTGACAAGGAATCTGTTTCTTGCTTCTGCTAAGGCTGGGTCAGAACAAGTGAAGGGTGTGTGAATACTTTCTGAATTCATCGTACATTCCCTGTAGTAATCCTATTACTCATATTATTGATTTGCTAAATGGAAGCAAAATTTAGATTGTATCCTAGAGATGAAGCTAGGCAGTACAATTTTGCAATCTTTGCTTACTACATGATACAACAAGACAAAATGGCTACATAGAGAAAGACAGGATTATAGTGGATTACTACTTCTATTTCCTTGGCCAGATGGTTCTTATAAAATAGGAATAGGTAAACTACATCTTCCAGATACCTTTGATTGCAAAATGTTTCATGAACAGATAACTTCAGACACTAATTCTTAGGAGTTCCTATTTATCACTGTAGTAATTAGCCAATGAGAATTCCAGTTTTGTGTACTTGTGTCATTTAAGATATGTATCAAAGTGTTGGGTAATATTATATGGAACCAGTAGATAAACGACACTATTAATTGTGTGTGCTTAATATGATTTAAAACATACTTTTCCATAGTTCTATCCTTTACAAATTTTCTGTTTATGCTTTCAAATTAATGTAGTCTGTTCAATATTTTCAATATTTTCCTACATTTTCACTATTCTTAAAAAAAAAAATTATTTCCTGGAGAATAAACATGTTGTACAATATGTTTTAGGCAACACAAAATGTAATGTAAGTAATTATTTAAATATTTAAAACAATAGCAAAATGGTGGATAATATTTCACATTTTAGCAAATGATCATTATATATTGGTCTTTTGAGAGGAAAACATTATCTCATTGAGTTCAAATTATTGAACTTTAAAAAAAACACAAAATCTAATTAGTCTAGCGATTTATTATTAATTACAAATAGAATATCAAGCAAAAAGAAAAGAAAACAAAAACAAATGCTATTGTCCAAAGTAAGCCGTATCTGATATTCATAAAAATCTCTTAGGAATGGGGTGAGGTCTACAGCAGACAGTCTAAGCATAAAGTTTTCGGGGTTTGGGGAAGAAACACAGAGTCAGGTAGTGCATCCCAGGCATTGACAACTCTGTTACTGAAGTCGTATTTTCTACAATCAAGTTTGGAGCGGTTTACCATAAGTTTATATCTATTGTGTGCTCTTGTGTTGTTTTGGTTGAAGCTGAAGTA
>JANHFT010006653.1:0-16432 GCA_032467955.1 Pseudoxenodon macrops | reverse complement strand
GTCATTTTGATGTAACACATTTGCTCTTTGTACCAGAGAACAAGATATACAACATTGGAAAATCAATTATATTTTATTAAAGCCCCTTCTGCTGCCAATTTAGCATGCTATTTGGTATTTTTGCCTTCAAAAACTTTATCTTGCTGAATTGCATTTCTCAATGCTTATGTCTCCTTTTATAAAGATATAATATTCTCGGTGCTCACTCAGCACTTCAAAAATTCCATTTGAACCACACTTTAATTTCATTATAGGGATAGGTTAGCAAACTCGGTTGGAATTTTATATCTTGTACTTAGGGCTTGCAATAAGAATTCTCATACTTTCTATGATCTTTTCTCCATTCTTTTAGTTGGAATGAGAGTACAGGAATATCCTTAGGTGCACAAACATGTGTCCATTTATCTGAGTCATTACTTCACCCTTGTACTCTGGCTGAGTCCTGAGTCTGGGATATCACTTCAAACTGCTAAAGCCATTTCAAGTGTGAAACTGTGCAGATTTATGGGCAACCAATTCATTTATGTATGGGAACTAGGTCAGTTACAGTGAAAAGAAATACCTGTTTAATCCATTACTTCAATACTCATAAATTAGTATTTCAGTGTAACACCATTATAACAGTAGAATTTACTGGTAATGTATTTTTTCATGTAGTTTAAACTTTACTGTAATTTTGTTCTTTACATAACCATCTGTCAATTTTTCAGCTATCTTAATATTTAGTTTTGAATAAGAGTACCCTAATTATTATTCTAAAATGTATTTCCTAATATATATATATATATAGATAATGGATGCATGCTTGGCATTACAAAACAAGATAGAAAGACCTGCACATAGATTAGAGAACAAACAAAAGCATATGATATCATCAAGAGAAGTAAAAGAATTGAAATGGAAATGGGCTGATCACATAGCAAGAAGAATTGATGGCAAGTTGACCAAGGCAGACACAGAAGGCATCCCACTTGATAAAAAGCATCCATAAAAGAGACTTAAAACAAGATGGATCGACAACAACAGCAAGTGTTGTGGGCCCAACTGGCAAAAGAAAACTCAGGACCATAATGGTTAGAAGAGCTGGGAAAGAATTGCCATTATCATACCTCCATAAAACAGCATCAGGGCCAACCAGTAAAATGAAGAGTCAATAGATAAAAGAGTGTCAGGCAAAGCAACCAGAACAGAGGTGGTATTCAGCAGGTTCTGACCAGTTATGGTGAACCGGTAGCGGAAAATTTGAGTAGTTCAGAGAACCGGTAAATACCACCTCTGACTGGCCACACCCCCACCCTCATCTATTCTCTGCCTCCTGAGTCCTGGCAGATCAGAAGGAAATGGAGATTTTACAGTATCCTTCTCCTGCCGTGCCCACCAAGCCACACCACGCCCACAGAACCGGTAGTAAAAAAAAATTAATCCCATCACTGAACCAGAATCACTCATGAATAGTCTCAGACAGAAGCCTTATTGCTAGCCACCCATGTTACAAGAATCTCACCAGCTGCATTCTCTTGAGAATGGTCAGATAAGGATTATGGGGAGGTCAGGCCTGTGAATGCTGCAGTCCAAAGACTCTATATCTCCCCCCCCCTTAACACCTCTCTCTAGTCTAGCTGGAGATTCCAAGAAAAAGAGATGGTAAATGAAATTCAAGAGATACAAGATGTGATACAACAAGGATATATCTATTTATTTATTTAGCAGTAGCATAGCAATGGCACTTAAACTTATAAACCACTCCACAAGGTTTTACAGCACTCTTTGAGCAGTTTACAGAATCAGCATATTGCTCCCAACAATCTCAGAAGGATAGAAAGCTGTCAACCTTGAGCTGATCAGGATCGAACTCCTGGCAGTGGACAGAGTCAGACTGCAATACTGCATTCTAACCACTGTGCCACTACAGCTCCTATTTATTTGTTGAGCTTGTACTCTCTCTAAATGAACACAGAGAGGGGCTCATTGACCGCAACTCTATCGCAGAGTGTCAAATGGCTTGGAACAGTTTTGTCAACTCAGGGAAATATAGAGCATACTCTGTACTCAGTTTATTTGTGATCTGAAACTCCCAGGCTGAATTTTTTTGATATGTGTTACACGTGGAAATGAACCTTTGAAAGTGGCCTCCAAAATTCCACATAATTTAAAAATGATCTGCTAGAATTGGGAATAGATAATCTGGACATGCTTGTCTATTTTCATTGGTTTGTAGAATATTTCTGATTTCATTCAAAGTGCTGTTTTGACATTTGAAACTTAAATGATCCTTCTCTGTATACACCACCCAAGTATAAATAATTCTTAGGGTGAAGCTTAAATAACAGTGGCATTTTAGTTGCGGAATGTTTCTCCCATCATTATTTTATGAGCATTTTGGTCTCAAATCACTTTGTAAAGGTTCACACAGTCCTCTAAAACCCCTTAATTTTAAAATATTTAAAATCTCATTTTAATATAAAGCTTATACCATAAACTGTCAAGAGAACACGGAACAAGTAACATTATCAAAGTAAAAGATTCTAATAGAAACATTACAATGTATAATTAAATATATGCCTCTATAAATATATGAACTGCACATAAATATATTGCATTTTGCTCTTTAGCATAATGTTTGAAAATCCGGAACATTCAATTTAAAGGAGCACAATACAATACATTTCTATTTTTTTGTTTTGTTTTTTCATCTAATGGCAAACAGACAAAGCATCTGAGTTTTGCTACCTTAGGAAACAAAATGGCAATCATCTGGTGGCTCATAACCGGGAGTATCTGTTGTAGAGATTATATTATACATGCTGATGGAGTAAACAGAAATGTGTGTATCTGCTGCGAAAAGCACAGCTGAACATATCGGTTAAAAATATGTATCTCTTTTCATTGAGCCCAAACTATTTTTTACTTTTCTGTTTTCTGCACCTTAAAATTGCAAATCTAAATTACAGGACTCAAGAGGAATAAATGAATTTAACAACTCCATATGTATTCCATGTAAATCTATTGCTGTAATCTCTCTAATGAGAATAGTAAACTGGAGCAGTTCCCATGTGCACAAAGGTGAATCTCTTCGCTGATTTTGCTGATTAGAAAAACAACGAGGCAAGTGCGCCTGTAGTAGAATATACCCATTTTAAGGCCTCTTATACTATGCTTGCATTTTAAGCCAAAAACAGATAAGAGTTTAATGTACTTATCTGAGTAATAAAATAAATATGATCACTTACTATAAAAATATATCAAGCTACACTTGAAAACGTGTCAGGTGGAATATATTCAAATAACTTGAAAGAACTTCTCTGTGTAAAGGTTATTAACTTTTCCCCCCTAATATTGTATCCTATTATTTAGAACTTTTACCTACATTTTGGACTTTATATTATCCATTAAATGTTAAGCCAAAATATTTTCACTTCGGTTTAGTTTGAGTTTTATAAGCAGATATATTACAGGGTTTTTAAAAAAAATCAATTCTTTCAACAATTCATTTTATTTGCAACAATTCTACATAAGAATGAAGAACCTCTTACCACTGGTGTCTGTAATAGTTACTTCGGCTTTAGTACTGTCATCTCCAAATCTGTTGCTTGCTTTACATGTATATTCCCCAGCATCATCCAACGAAGCTTTAGTAATGCGGAGTTCTGAGAACGTTCTAAAGGAAGAAAGTTGAATCAATATGAAATCATCATTTTATGCATCACTGAAGGAAACAAATATACACAAAAACACTTCTTAGATTTTACTTCTTTACTGGAGGTGCAGAGAGGAACCATGTTCCTAAGACAAATGGCATATTGTAAATTACAGATAGTCCTCGATTTACAACAGTTTGATAGAGTGACCATTCGAAGTTACAACGGCACTGAAAAATGTTACTTATGTCCATTTTGTACCCATATGACCACTGCAGCATCCTCATGGTCACGTGGTTTATATTCAGATGGCTTGGCAACCGACTCATATTTATGACGGTTGCAGTGTCCTGAGCTCCTGTGATCCCCTTTGGCAACCTTCTGACAGCAAAATCAATGGGGAAACCTGATTCATTTAACAACTGTGTTACTACTTTAACAACTGCAGTGATTCGCTTAACAACTGTGGCAAGAAAGGTTGAAAAATGGGGCAAAACTCACTTAACAAATTCTCACTTAGCGACATAAATTCTGGGCCCAACTGTGGTCATAGGTCGAGGACTACCTGTAATACGTAATACACGTTTTCCTATTATAGATTTGGTAGCATAGGTGCTTCTTACTTAATGACCATATGATGGAACACCCCCCCCAAGGTTTCTTACAATCCATCCTTAAAGTTATGACTGCTGCACAGACGCATCTGGAGTCACATGATCACAGTTTGGTGCTTGGCACATTTCAACTCACTTTTACAACTGATTACAATGTCCCACAATACATCACAATGTCATTTGTGCCATTTTTGGCCAGTTTCCAGCAAAAAGCATCCATTCAGGAGAAAGGATTTTCTTAATATCCATGCGGTTTGCTTAACAACTAAATAATTCACTTAATGACCACAGCGGTTCACTTTACCACTGTCTTAACAATCGAGTTATAAAATTTCAGAGTCATAAAATCGAGTCCGGTCGTGTGGTGACATGCTTAAGGACCACCATGTCTTATGTCCAAAATTCCAGGCTCAATTGTGGTTGTCACATTAAAAAGTGACAACAAGAGGATAAGCTATTGTCTTTAACTTGAGATTAACCTGCAATTGCTTGTTTGAACTGACCATTAGAAGTTAGAACTAGAAAGCAGTTTGGTTTTTTCCCTCCTCGGATTCAATTGTGTTCTTTTTGCTTATCTTCTTTTAATGTGAATATATGAGCACAAACCTTCCCATTATTAAACTTTTTAAGTAACTCTAAGAGCCCTCTTGGCTGGGCAAAGAAAAATGGCTTCAAATAATAAAAATACCCAAACATTTAGGTGCTATTTAAAAAAAATAAAACAATCTTAACAGTAAGAGATAAACCCCGTTTGAAGCTCAACATCCTCCTATGCTTTTATGGATGCATTTACATATTTATCTTGGCAATAATAGAGATATGGATTGCAATTCCTTCTTCTGTTGTTGTTGTTTTAATCTCCCAGTTTAGACTGTAACCCTGACAGGATTTGGCAGTTTCTCATTCAGCTACTAATGATGGCCAACCCTGCTTAACTTTGTTTGGATCAGTTAAGATTTCTAACTACTGCCAAATTTTGTAGGACAGTCTTAAGTAAAATAATTTAACTCTTCAACTGCCTCACTGAAAGCAGTGGAGTTGCATGAGGTTTTTAAAAAAAATGTTAACTACATGCTTAATTTAGGATTTTAATGTTAGGATTCAATGTTGTAGTAGACACTACCATGATGAGTTATACATTACAGCACTTTTTATTATCATTGCTCAGTTCTTTCTAGTAACTTGCAAACATTGTATATCCCTGTAAATATAGGATGATTAAGAATGTAGGATATAAGGCTAGAGGTCTCAAATCATCTATTTACATCTTAGCCTCAGATCCTACTTGAGATAGTGCCTTAATAGCTTCTATCTTCCAGTTGGTGCCTTATCTCTTAATCCAGTATATGAGAGACAGTGACCCTGAAATCTATGCTGTCTTTCTTGTGATTAAAAGGGCAAAACAACCTTAAAAAATCTAAGCTTCTGGGCAAAACATATGAAGACAATAGTCAGCTACAAAACCCTAAAGTTCTTCTTGTACACATCTGGAACATCATTCATAAGAGACATAAAATTCAAGCCTTCCCTCATCTTTTTGGAAAGGGGGACAGGTACCTTTGAGTCAGTTTTTTTTTAACTTCTGGCAAGTGTCTGGATTACCGTAGTTATTACAATTTTCTTAGCAAGATTTTTTTGGAAAGGGTTTGCCATTGTCTACTTCTAGGATAGTGACAGGGCCAAAGTTACCAGGTAGCTTCATAGCTAAGCAGGGACTAGAATTCACAGTGTCCTAGTTTTTAGACTGGCGCTTTAATCATTACACCAGACTAACTCTTAAAGTTTCCTCTTGTACAGTGATTTAAAGAAATTATACAAGGAAACAGACATGAACCCCAACATAAGATTCCAGACTAAAACTTCCTTCTATAGAAAATGAAGATTCTAAAACTGATGTTTCTCCAGCTTTGGAAGTGATTTCACTTCAAGAGGCTGCTCAGGACAGGTAATGGGAAACCCATTCCTTTGCAGCATAGTTTGGAATCTTCAGTCTTTATTTTTAAAGGAAACACTCACTCACTCTAGCTGGCACTTCCATTACTTAACAGCTATTATAGGCAGTCCTCAACTTACAACCACAACTGGCACCAGAATTTCCATTGCTAAGCAAGGCAGTTATTTTTGCTATGTTTGTTAAGTGAATGGCTTCAGTTGTTAAGCGAATCAGTCACCTTAGTGAACCCGGCTTTCTCCATTGACTTTGCTTGTCCAAATCCGGCTGAGAAGGTTGCAAATGGCAACCATATGACCCTGTTGTAAATACTACGCCAGTTGTCAAGTGGTCAAATTCTTAAACCTCAGATGACCATTACTGAGTTGTGGAACAACAGGTTTCCTGTAAACTCTTGTAGTGAGCTCTCCAAGGTACTGATAAGGAGTTGTCCTGCCAATTCCCAGACCCAGACAGAAAAAAATTCTCTTCCCCACTATAATTAACCAATATCTAGAGAAGTTCCTAGAGATTCTCAAAGAAGAAAGAATGGGGGAAGTGAGCTATATGAATAGGATTCTGAGTGGACAAAAATATTTACTTTAATGCGGTAGAGAGTACAAAATTACCCAGGAAAAGTAATGCTAAAATAAGAAAATATTCTGGAAGTCATGCCAATTTTAGAAAACAATAAAAAGGACTCTTACATGTACTCTTATATGAATCACATGAGAACTCACATTTTAGAAAATATTTTAAGATTACTGATAAATACCTAATATTGTGAAGCCATTGATCATACACAATGAATTGGCAACTATCTTATAAATATCCACAGCAAATACATGAAGTTGTGGATTTCTTATTCACAGTTACAATATATGCTTTATATTTGATGCATGAGTTTTAGATTACAGCCTGAAAGTCACCAAATTAATTTCCATGCAGTGAATAAAAACATGATTCCTATGGATAGTCTTACAGAAATCCCAGGTTTCATTTTCAAACAGAAATCATGCATGAGGAGGAGATTAAACTTCATATCAAATCTATATAAATTTCTATGCATTCATTAAAATTGTATTAGATTAGGACAAGACAAATGTAAATGATTTTATAACAAATATAAGCTGCTTGGGCCAGTTATTAACCCTTGGCTTATTTTACTTTATCAAATACTGATGAAGATCAAGTAATGAAAATATGCAATAAATTGTGTAATATGAAAGCATTGAAATAGTAGTATAGTGCATTCTTCAGCATTAAACCAAAATACTAATACTAATACTGATTGTATCTATTAGCAAGTATAGACACAAGCAACACAGCATATTCCTGCCAGGGCAGACTTTGTGTGCCATCTGATTTTATTAGTATATTATTTTTATATATTTTAAAAATAAGACCAGGAATTTCTCATGGTATACAGTGTGGTGGAAGGTAATGAGGTGGTGGATTCCTAGGAGGAGGGGTTAATTTCAGCAGACAGAGGCAACTCAGATCAGATAGTATGTGTGAGAGATAGAGGGTAAAGACAATACCTCCCTATTAGTTCACATAGTATGTTACAAATGTAGATAGTAGAGGCTTTAGTCTGGCAAGATTTTGTCTATAGGCATGAAACAATAAAGAGCTCAGGTTTGAAGAATTGCCCTGCATCATTCCTTGTTTTGGGTGTGAAACAAAGTGATAGGATTTAGCATTTACCTATATTTCACAAAATGTCTTTAGGCTGCAAATAAATATAATGAGCATACCTTATTAATAAAATCAGTGGATGTCTACAATGGGTTTCTTTTGTTGAAGGTGCGACCTCTTAGATAGCATATTGGTGGGTTAGAAAATATACATTAATTCTGTTTAATGGATATTTTGTGGAAGGCCATGATTAGCACAAAAACATGTTGTGAATATGGAAGATCCTTAACAATGGCATGCATTTTATGTATGACAGCCTTTCAATATTGTGTACTAATCCACCAGCACAAAACGTTTGCCTGACACTGAACTTATTGGTAGTGAGAAAAGCTTTCAGCTTCGCATAGCAGCTATGGAAGTTGGCTTGTAAATAAAAACAAGACCAGGTTAGGAGGGAGAAATGAAGGGATGAAGTCAAGATGGGTTGAATAGGTGGACCAACTACAGAAACGTATTTATTGCCGCCAATCCATACAACATTACTGATAATTGCTTTAAAAACTGCCTTTTTATTTTATAAAAATAATCTTTACTCAATTTACTATGAATTAAACTAAAGCATACCAAGGTATGCTTAATTTAAACAATATGTACAAAACCTTTACATTCAGGTGGTTCTCAAAGTGTATCAATTTCATGTTATAAAGATAGGGATGGAATTTCAATGCGCTCATTATAAAACTTAGTTTATTTTTCCCTGATAGATCTAATAGCTTCTATTTCACTCCTTTTAAGATTGTAATTAAAGCGAGGTCTAAATATTAGTATAATTGTGATATGATTGATACGTTTCTGCTGAATAAAAATCTTATATGAATTCCTGTGTTGATAATATATTTTTAAATAAACTTTTTACTGAAGAATATCCTATGAAGCTTATCATATTTTGCATCATTTTTACATATATGATCATGTTTGTAGAATAATTAGCCTATTACTTCATGCCTCTTCTCATAAAAATAGATGTACTGATCGAACAGGACCTCTATGTTCAGTTAGGGAATAACTTAATATAGCCATTACATGTATCTTGCAAATCAAAAATTATGTTAAAAGTATTATAAAACATCCCAATAGAAAGCAAGAGATTTAGCCTTTCACTTGCAAACTTGTAAAGCTATCACACTGGAGCTGTACACATGAGGTGATCAGGTTTGGCAAAGGGAACTTTGGGCTTTTAAGATAGTTATAAAACTATTTCTTTTGTAACCAATTTGTATTTTGGAATTCTGTAACTGTTTTTGTCAGGCCTACATAACGGTATGATCCAAACTCAAAGCTATTTCTGGCTAAAGTGGGTTAGGCTGAAGCACAAGTAAATTCTGTCATCCAGACATTCTGTCAGTAACCAAGATCTGAGTGCTGACCACAAACAGTTCATCCAGAAAATTGTTCAAGAAATCGCAGCACAGCCAAGAAAGGTACAGGAAAGGTCAAGGGAAAGAAGGAGCAATGCTCCATTCAAAGCAAGAAAACATGCAGGCAAAATCAAGCACAAATTAGGATGTTCTGAGGTAATTTCTATTTTCTGATACACAGAATCTAAGCAGAAGCTCTAGGGGTAGAAGTCAATCCTTCCTTGTGTCATATACAGGTAGTCCTCAACGTACAACTGTTCATTTAGTGACCTTTCAAAGTTACAATGGCATTGAAAAAAGTGATTTATGATAGTTTTTTGCTCTTACGATCGTTGCAGCATCCCCATGGTGACACGATCAAAATTCTAATGCTTGGCAACTGGTTCATATTTATGATGGTCGCAGTGTCCTGAGGTCATGTTTTGCAACCTTCTGGCAAGCAAAACCAATGGGGAAGCCAGATTCACTTAACAACCGGGTTATTGACTTATCAGCTATAGGGATTCACTTAACAAATGTGATAAGAAAGGTCTTAAAATGGGGCAAAATTCACATGACAACTGTCTCATTGAGCAACATAAAATTTGGGTTCAATTGTAGTTGTAAGTTGATGACTACCTGTAATCTTCAGCTGGTATGAAATCTAATCTCAAACTATGACACTGATAGGCTATGCTTTTGAAAATAAACTTACTAATTTTACAAAGTTCATTCAGTGTCTGTAGTTATGAGAATAAGCAAAACTTTATCCAAGATAAGATATTTTATCCAAGATAAGATCCGTTTACCCAAAAAAATTCATAGCTTGTCTCTTGAATTCTCAGAGCCCATCTCAAATTTTCTACAAACTTTCAAGCTCAACTTCAGAACCATGTTAGCTGTTACTGAAAAGTAACATCAAGTCTAGTAATTTTCATAAATGCATATTCAATCAATCCACCCAAATAGATTCATTTGTTAAAGCATGCCTTGCAATGTATCAGGGACCATATTACATACAAAATATATAATATTGCAGACAAACCTGGGTCCAAGGTAACCTGGATCCATCTGTGAAACTGTTATTTTCCTGCAATACTTCAGCCTCTTTGAGCTTTGCATGAAATGAAGGTGGAAAAAAGCTTTTTCTGCCAGTTGCACAGCCTTAACAACTCTACTGCTTCAATCAATCATGTTCAGTTTAAACCCAGCTGACTTCCTAAGTCATCGTTCACTATATTTAATATAGTGACAGATGATGGCAATTTAGTACTCTAGTATTTAATATAAGACACACAGAGAAAAAAAGGACTTCAGTTTAACAAAAAAATTAAGTGTTTTTATTGATTTTGGCTGCTGTTTGGGAATTGCAGCCATGACAATAAGCATAATAAGCTTTCCAGGCACTCGTTGTTTGAAATGAACTAATAAAAGCTTCATCCTCGTTTAATGAATATATGATAAAATTAGCAGCATGAAGGATACTTGTGTCTTGATATTTGGTTCAATTGTGCTCACTCAGAGGAAATGGACCAAAACACATCAAAATGTTCATGTTACGTTTTTTTTAATTCATGCCAAGATTTTAGCTTCATAACTGTTCTTTGAGGCAGATTAAACTAAGAAATAGGGAGTTTAAATATATCCAAAACCAATCAAGTTATTATATTGATTGCACAAATATTAAAGATTAAAAACCAATCTAGTCAATCAATGATAAATTATATTCACATTCTAACCAGATCATTAAAAAATATTGATTCTGAGTGTCATGCAACAGGTCCATGAGTTTTCTAAGCAAGAATGAGAGGAAACTGTAGCTATTTTTCCCCCTGAAACATAACAATACCTAGCTAGTAAATTAAGGATTTGTTTTTTTGTCTCACACAATGATAACTAGACTGTGAATGTGTCTAGCACAGTGGGTGCAAACCCATTTAGTAAATTTATACTTTCGTGCACAGTTTTGCCTTATTGCCCTATCATTGCAGGATTAGAAATACATTCGTTTAAAGGAAATTCTGCCCTATAGAACTAGCTTAATAATGACAAAGAACTTCTATTTAACTTTTTATGAAGTAAGATATAACAGCAGCAGAAGCATAAAATCACTAAGTTAAAATAAAATAATAATATATTCCTGTTAATTGTCTCTTTCCAAACAGAATAACACATTTTGGGCATCTGAGATGATTAATACAGTTGATATCTGCATCACGATAAACAATTCTCAGCTTTTTAGATACATTGCTATATACTTACTTTTGTTTTTTGGGACTCTTAATCTTGACATTTTCTGGTCTGTTTCTTTTTGTTATTTCTTTTCCATTCTTTAACCATTTGAATTTGAGAGAGAGGTGCTCAGAACTGGCTTCACATCTGAGAACTAGCGTCTGACCCAAAGCAGATTCTTGACTTTTCATCTCCTTCAATTTAGGAGGGACAGCTAAAGAAAAAGAAAAAATGCGTAAGTGACCACTTTGCCTTTGAAATTGAAAACAAAAGTGACATCTGAGCAACTTGGAGCATTTAAGACATTTTGAGATTATGCATTCTTTACATGAAAGTTACCAGGTTCATGGCGGGGGGGGGGGGGGAATCATGAAATGAAGGGAAACAAATGGAGGATACTTAATGATAACAACCGAAGCTGCTTCGAATCGCTAAGTTTGTTATATACCCTGTGTATTCTGTATATTGAATAATGTTATGTTTGGATGAACTGATAATATGATGGGGAAATGCTGGTCTCGCTTATTCCATAATTTGTAGTTTGCAGAAACTCAGAAATTGACACTGCAATCTATTGTAGTAGAAGATTTCTACTTATTCTACAATAGTTTACAGTATAATCGCTAGAAGGAAGCAGAGAAATCAATTTTACCTGCAAAGCATTCATTTCCCCACCCAGGAAAAACTTATTTTAGAATATTTATTAACCTATAAAACATTTGCAATTTAGTTCTTGCATTTAAATAAATCATTCATGCAACTTTTTAAAGGTTAATTATAATTATAAGAATTTGATTCAACAGAGGGATCCCTCCCACTGTTGTTGCCTGCTATACAAATGGCACCATTTGATAGAAACCACTAAATTTAGATCTGAATTTCTAATGGAAATTCAGGCAGCATGTTTAGCAGTTCCAGAAGTCTGCTACAAAGAGGGAAAAAATCACACCAGTGTTAGAAAAGTTGTTGCTTCATGATCCTTAAGATCACCCTCTAATATAGAGCCAAACTCCAATAAAGCCAAGCTGTGTACTGTGTACTGTGTCAGTACAATAAAATTTGTTCTTCAAAAAGAGTCTATCTCTGTCAGTAATAGTCCTGTTTTATTTACACTGTTCTCCAGTTCTGAAACTTAGAGGAATATCTTTCAAGATCTAGTTTCTCCTTTCAAAAGAGGGAACACTTTATACATTACATTTTGTAATAAAATAAACACAGGCTTTGATTACAGATGTTTCCATGACATAAAAAGCCAAGCTGGAATACAGGCCCAATTACCTCTCTCCCCCTCACTGAGTTGCATAACTTGTTTATGACTTATTGTGCAGGGTGAATGCAGTGCATTGGCAATTTCAATGAAAATCAGGAAGTATGTTTACGGTTTTACTTCATTTTCCTTTTAGGAAAGTCTTGAATGGAAATCTCCAAATCTCTCTACTTGCCAAAGAGGGAAATCCATATATAAAATAGACACATCAGCTGCCAAATTGTGTGAAGAGGTAAGGTGTGTGCAACTCAATAGCACATTCCTTGGGATCCAGTAGGCCAGGGATATCACACTCGCGGTGTCAAGTTGTCATCATGTGACGTTTATATTTTCCCATAAAACAGATTGTCCCTAAGTTATATTGCATTTTAATATTTTTGTGTTCTCTGCATATTTCAAGTAGAATTAATCAATATTATAAGATTGGTTCCAACAAAATTGAGAGTTTGTCTCAAATCTTACACAGACTTTATAAGGAGGTTTATCTGTACCCTGAACATTCAACCAGTCCGTTAACTATCTGTTATTGTTTGCTAAATATTGTAAATTGAATAATTCACAATAATGATATCATTTTAACTTGTGTCAGTGGTTCAGACTTACTGGAAAATATTGATACATCCCTATACCTTTGGCACAGAAGTTTTACAACAGACATTGGAACAACAGCTCGTGCGCTGCTGTATAGTATTATCAATTTTATGAAATACAGTGATAGTAATTATATAGTGATAATTTTACATAAAATTCCTAGTAGATCAGCTGGTT
Source organism: Pseudoxenodon macrops (assembly GCA_032467955.1). Classification (NCBI taxonomy): domain Eukaryota; kingdom Metazoa; phylum Chordata; class Lepidosauria; order Squamata; family Pseudoxenodontidae; genus Pseudoxenodon; species Pseudoxenodon macrops. The sequence continues at coordinate 2,948 of JANHFT010006653.1, read as the reverse complement.
ATTATTATTAAATTATTCTTATGGATTTGAATATTCATTTCAAAATTGCCAAATTATTTTATAGAGCCTTTGAAATAGGAAACAAATGATGAAACCTAAACATTTTTGAAATTAAACTATTTGTCCATGGAAGCTTTTGATTATATTAAGATTGCATAATGGCCTCAGTTTGTTTGTTAAGTACCACAAATTGATGTGGTTGGATAATGTACTTTTGGCTGACCATTAGATTGTAAACTATTTGTTTGTCTATTGCTGCCTATCTACCAAAAAACATATAGTACATTGCAAATCCTAGTTTCTACTTAGGTAGTAAGTTTGCAATATACTGCAAAAATGTGCATCAAATACATAGTTTACAAGAATATACTTTACATAATTGACAAAACAGTAACATAGAATGTTAATTTATTTTCATAAGGATTTAACACTCATGTGTTAAATTAGTAAATCTATTATCTTTACTCTTATTCTACAGGAGTGCCTTAATGGGACAACTTTGCAATATGACATTTCTTAATTGTTATCATCAGCCCTCCACAAATTAATATGAGAATGCTCAAACATCCTTTCTTACACGTTAAATGCTTTCCCTTTTCTGAAATTTACCTATTACTTAAAAAGGTAATTTGACTGAAGTTGTTTTAAATTATTATTATTTTTCATCAGATATTAAAAACAATATTCACAGAGAAAGGGAGACCTTATGTCCAAGCTAATGTCCCAAACTTGAATTTAGAAGGCATGCTTCCAGTATTAGCAGAAGTATATTGGAAAGATGGAGCAGAGTTGCAATTTATGCTAAGTTTAATGGACAAGGGCAAATAATTCAATAGATTATGGATTATGTTAAATATTCATGTATATATTTGGAGAATCAATAATTGGAAGTAATTGATTTGATAATGGAAGTGGCAAATTGTTATTATAGATTTCCTGTGTTGTTTCTCCTTCAGTTATTTACAGAATTTATCAAATGTACAATTGCCTTGTTTTTAAAAACCAACAACAGCAGCTATAATGTGATTTGATTTTGGCTTAATGTTATATGAATCCCCAAAGACCACCAAAGACAGGTTTTAAGGGCTTTGGGAACACCAGAAAAGAGGGTGCTGTTTGTATCGCTGGGAGGGATGAAGTTTCAGAGTTCAGAAGTTTTCACATTTATACAACTGCCCATCTCATAAGAAGCAACTCTGGATAGTGTATATAACAATCAACTTAGTAGTCCAGAACACTAAAAGTCATAATAGATAGCCGATTAAGTTCTATCCATCTATCTGAACTATAAAAGTTATAATCACTTTTCAGAATTAGGCACACAAGTCAAAAGTCCTTGAATTTATCATGTACCTTAAGTAATCAAAGACTGTTGATTGTCAGACTTTCATGTGCAAATTAATAATATGGTTATAGCAAGGCATAATTCATTGGTTGAAAAAGTCTAAAGTTAATGTTGAATGTTGAAAAAACTATAGAGTAGAATTGTCAAAATATGAGGTCCCTCATCAATTTATATTAGTATTAAGCATAACATCTCAGAAATCTGAGAACTGTTTACTATTGGAGACCCATTTAACAGAAGATACCAGCTGCTATAAGCTAGAACCGTTTGATTCAAAGCAATTGTATTGTTTATCTGTTATATTTTTTCAACCATTCCTTAAAAATTTGCAATGATGAATGACAGAATTAGGGTTTTACTGTGAAAGTGATAGAGTAGGGAATGAAGTAAAGTTATATCCATGGGAGAACTACATATATTCTTCACTTAATAACAAAAAATGCCCATTGGGTATATTGAATTCATATAACGACTTCGATATTTGCTTAACAATTGTAGTATTAATCACCATTGCCAAACAGGTTGCAAAATTGGGCATACACAGGGTGACTCACTTAACAATAAGTCCAGAACTACCTATAGTTTTATTTCTTTGCCAGAATTTTCACATGGTCAATGCAAACAGACATTGTAAGGAATATGCTTCCTTCCCATTTCTTGCTTCTGAAGAAAATCATATAGTTTTGTATTAGCTTATAATTAATATATTCTGGCAACACTTTTCTAGATGAAATCCAATGTTCTCCCTTAGCTTGCTAATACACGTTACATATGACTTATAGAAGGAAAATTGTCAACAGTGCAATGAAACAGCAATTGATTAAATTAAAATAAAATACCTTGTTAAAATGAGTATGGTGACCATTTCTCTGGCAGTAATCAATACTAGCACAAATACTCTAGCACTATTAACTTAATTAGCAGCAATGAACTATGAAAACATTGTGGTGGTGTTTTTTTTTTGCTACGCCTCATTTAAGAAACTTCATCTAGGAGTATGTTTCTGAAATTCATAAACAAAGTGCTTAGGAAGTAAAATGAATTCAGGAATTACTCTTTATTAGAAAGCATGTATGTTTCTAATTAGGGACGTGATGGTTCAGTGGCTAAGATGCTGAGCTTGTCAATCAGAAAGGTCATCATTTCAAATCTGTTGCACCACGTAACAGAGTGAGCTCCCATTACTTGTCCCAGCTTCTGCCAACCTAGCAGTTTGAAAGCATGTAAACATGCAAGTAGAAAAATAGAAAGAAAACCTTTGGTGGGAAGGTAACAGTGTCGTGTGCGCCTTTGGCATTTAGTCATTCCGGCCACATGACCATGGAGACATCTTCAGACAGTGCTGTCTCTTTGGCTTAGAAATGGAGATGAGCACTGTCCCCTAGAGTCGGGAATGATTAGCACATATGTGCGAGGAGAACCTTTACCTTTCTGACTGTAATGCCTCTTAAATACAGATAGTCCCAGTTCATTTAGTGACAGTTCAAAGTTACAAAGGCACTGATAAAAGTGACTTATGACCATTTTTCTGGTCAGCTTCAGCACATTATTTTATCTCCTGGTTAGGACTGAAAAAAAGCTTCTAAAGCACAGCTGATAGAGA
>JANHFT010006652.1:296677-310842 GCA_032467955.1 Pseudoxenodon macrops | reverse complement strand
TGGTGGCCACACCACAGTATATATAGGACTCTCAGAGGCGGGGCAATCTATGAGCCAGTGAATGGCAGGTGGGTAGGCAGGGCGGGGCAAGCATGGTGCTGCCAGGCGGGGTGAGCAGGCGGGGCGAGTGAGCGAGCAAGCAAGCAGCGGCTAGGCAAGGGTGGGGGGAGAGGCGAGCGGAACCTGCGCTGGAGGTGGGATCCAGGCTACGTTTACTACCGGCTCTCCGAACTACTCCCTAAGATTACTACCTACTCGATTGAACCGGATAGAACCGGTAGGAACCCACCTCTGCACCTCTGCTCTAGAAGCTGATGCTCATTTGGAACTCTGAAACCAATTTGAACTACTTCTCATTAGAATAACAACATCTTGACCTCGATGGACTCTAAAATAGCTAATTTGACTAGGATACGTAATTGATATTTAATTAAACTGAAAATGGAGAGAAAGGTAGAATGGATAAATTCCAAAGGTACCTCAGCTTCAGAATTAAAGGCAAGGCCAGTAGTTATTATTATTAATTTTCCCGGAAAGATTAGTAATTCTGAATAAAAGGGAGCTTAGTTTCATATCATTAACAATGATATTTTAAAAGAGGAAGTGGAACAACTTGCCTCCAGAGGTTGTGAACGCTCCAACACCAGATGTTTTAAAGAAGAGATTGGACAATCATTTGTCTGAAATGGTACTGGGTTTCCTGCCTGAGCAGGGTGTTGGACTAGGACCTAGGTCTTCTCCAATGTCCCTTCCAACTTTGTTATTCTGTTATGAATTATCTTTTAATATAATATGTACAATATGTCCCTGTAAATAATAGGTTGCTGATCACTAGGCGACCCTATTAACAAATCTGTGAGATACATACCCAGAAACATGGCTACAAAAAGGAAAATGTGAATATCAGCCTGACTGATGCCCAGCATTTTTGTCAAAGCTGTGAAAGCTTTTGGTGAATAGCTGTCTTAACTGGCCAGTGTTATTACCATTATTGTCACTACTACCACTGCCACCACATTTGTCATCTGTTGTTCAAGCAAAGGGTCCAAGGAGAATTAGAAAATTTAACTGACCCAACAGCCCCATAAAAGAGATTGAAATATTTGACCATTTGAGGCCAACAGCCAAAGGATTTTCAAATAAAAATCATGATTTTTAAAAATATATAAACTGTCTCTGGAATTGAAGGTACAGCATTAACAGAAACAAACAAATTAGTTAGGAAAAGGTCAACTCACTTCCCAGTAAACCTTATAAGACTTTTCACTCTCATTAAGTCTCAGCTGAGAGCTTTATAACTTGGAAATTTAATTACTGTCAGGAAACATGCCAAAGAAGCAATCAAGAAAAAGCAGAGAGCAGGAGGCCATGTCTAATTCTGATTCCAGTGCTAAAGCCACTAATACATACATTTTTTTCATTGTGGCAAAAATAGACTGGTGTTTACTTTTGCTACATTTGGAATATATTCAGGCTAAGCAACAGTAAAACACAAGATGCTAATTGTGATTATTATTATTTTTAAAATGGTCTTTTAACAAGATCAAAATAAAATAAATAATTACGATTAATAATCATATGATGAGATGGTAATGATATTTATCAGGCTTGCCTCCAGAAGTGCTCCATCACTGGTAGTTTTTAAGAAGAGATTGAGTAGCCATTTGTCTGGAATGGTATAGGGTCTCCTACTTGACAGCAGTAGGGTTGGACTCCAAGCTCTCTTCCAAATCTGTTACTCTGTAATCACATTACCCCTACAAAGATTTTGTAATTCCAATGTAGATTAATTTTTTTTTAAGTATTAGAAATCCGACGGACTCACTGGAGAAGAGCCTAATGCTGGGAAAGACTGAGGGCAAAAGAAGAAAGGGATGATAGAGAATGAGGTGGCTGGATGGAGTCACTGAATCAGTAGGCATGAGCTTAAATGGACTCCAGTAGAGAACAGGAAGGGCTGGAGGAACGCTGTCCTTGGGGTCGCAATGGGTCGGACACGACTTCGCAACTAACAACAGGAGAAATCTGATAATGGGTTGACAGATGACCTAATGGAAAACAATTCAGATTGTTTTAGAATAGAATAATCAGTAACAAGAGAAAGCTAAAACTGACTAATATGATCACCCTGAACAGAATAATAAAATAACAGTTGGAAGGCATCTTGGAGGTTCTCTAGGCCCACCCCCTGCTCAAGCAGAAAACCTACCATTTCAGACAATATAGTTTCCAATCAGGTGCATTGCTAAATTTTCATTCTTTGGAAAGAAATGTGCACACAGAAAGAGTAAAGACTGAAAAGTTGCAGGTATGACTATGTTCAGCACATTGTACAATATTATTACTACCACACAGAAGATGTTATCACAAAATGATGAAGATAACTAATATTTTAAAATATGCAGTTATGGGGTGCAAGAAAGATGTTTTTGCCGCTTTCTGTCAGTAGATTAGATATGAGAAAAATCAGTAAATGTTATATATGAAATGGAAGCAATTTTTAAGAGAAATCTTAAAGCTAGTATGCAAATTATTCATTAAAATGTAATTGAGTTCATGGCAAGATGCTTTATCTTTGAAGCAAGAAGATTTCAATTTTTATTTGTTAACTCTAGGATTTCTATCTTATTTTTAATAATATGCATGTTAAGAATAAATTAATAAAGAAGATTATTTAGCTGTAAGTCCTTCCAGGCTATTTTTCCCCTTTTGCATGTAGCTTCAAAGAGAACCCATATAGAAATCATGTTCATTTAGGAAAGCAATAAAAAAGCTGATGGCTAAGTGCATATTATTATATAATTTTACCATATTTCCTTAGGCTGGTCTCTAAATTCGTAATTTAAAAGACCAATAAAAACTACTTCCAGCCATACTTTAAATAAACATATTTAGATATCTATCATCTTCAGCAATATTTGCAAAAAGCCATCAAGTTTTCAAAAAGTTCATTCAGGAGTTGAAATAAGGTGAATAGTAACTTAGCAATTGCACAGGAATATTGAAACACAGAATAGGTACAAGTTATAGAAATTGTATTTTGAATCAAGAGGGATTCTAAGTTTAGTCAGCTCTTTGGCGGATCATAAACAATAAGGATGAAATCTTCAGGCAGAGGAATAGACTAGGTTCGGCCAAAGCTTCCAGTCTAGCTGATAAGACTTCATTACCTTTGTGAGGAGATAAAAATGGCAGCTGCCAGAAATAGCACTTGGTTGTGTCTCTGATTTTCTCCTGCTGGGAACCACTAAGATTGGTGGAGGACTCTGGAGGACTTGTATCACTGGCAAATATTCTGCCTTTGTCTGGTTGATGAAGATGTGCCACAAATTGATGTAGACCATTTCACATATGACATATATACCCAAGAATATGAATAATAGTTTGATAAACATATGTTTGAAAGTGTGCCATTCACACAGGCACACTCATCAAGAAGTTGGAAGACTTCAGGCTTGATTAGAGTGGTATTAACTATTTTAAAACTATAAAACAAAGTAACATCAGCATTTGAAGGAGCAAGCAGAACTTCAATAAGTAGAGTGACCAACGACTCTAGCTTATTTCTGAATGTTTGTGGCCATGTTGCTAGAAATTTTTTTTTTTATGCATCTCATCCATCACGGGAATTTTAAAAAATCCTACTCTAGTGTGTGCCATACTTAGAAAGACAGACAAAATAAGACAAGACAAGGCTGGGCTTGTAAGTCCTAGGGTCAAGTGATCTCACCTTTTGCATGCTTTCCAAACAGTTTGAGACAGACAGTGGTAATGGAGAATGTGGAATTGAAAGCCTAACTTGCGTTAGTTAGGTGAGGTTTTGCTTAATAACTGCGGCACTTAGCAACAAAAATTCTTGTTCCAACTGTGGTCATTAAATGAGGACTACATGTATTTCTCTTCCTTCCATTCTTGCTGCTTCATTTCCCACACTCTGCTGTCTGGATTCTGAATGACAACCAGCAAATACCCTTTGCTTTGTCTTCAGCTTTCCAGGGAAGCTGGAGTATTTTTCTTTTCTTTTCTTACATTTTCTTGATAGAATATGCTATCATTTCTTGGGGGAGGGGCAGCAGGAGAAGTACATCTACTCCCACCAAGGGAGATTTCATTTAAGTTGTATTAAAGTAAGACTTGTGGATTTTTACTCATTATTGGAATCTCTAACAGTAAATACTGCGCTAAAGCTTTCACATATTATTCTTCGCCAAGTAATACAAGATAATTAACAAATAATCTCCTGGCAATTTAATTATTTAAATATTCCAATATGGAGACTGAACTTTATTTACTACAAACTCACTTTTAAACTTTTTCCTTTATACATTTTGAACCTGAACAAAATGAAGACACTCTTTTATGGAATGTATGCGATATACGGTTTTAAATATTAAATGAACCAACACTATTCTATTCATTTTCTGGTAAAACACTTAATTATAAAATTGGGATTAAGAACTAATCTGACCAAAAATATTTTTTGCAAAGACCAATTTTTCCCCAAAATGCTTATTGTTAAAAAAGTTGTAGCTCAACATACTATTACACATCAGATCTTAAAGGGAAGGAAAGATAACCATCCATATATCCATCCATTGTACGATCAGCGCTTAAACACTTCAAAAGTATGAATGCAGATTAATCACATATTTCCTGCACATGTAGCAATAATATCTCTGTATAAGGACAATAATGAAGCAGCAGGAGACCTTATATATTATATATACTCAATACAAATATATGGATAAAAAGCATTTGCATGGCTCCAGTATCTGACCTTAAACCCACTGCTGTAATGTACAAGAATATTTACTTTCTCTGACCCCAGAACCATGTTAGTGCTGAAATGTTAATTTCAAGACAAAATACCAGTCTTCCTCAATCTGGGCATCCTCCAGATGTATGTTCTAAACTCCCCCAAACCTGCAGAGCCACTACTGAAAATTGTAGGAGCTGATGACCACACATCTGTACAGAAAAGCTATAATGAAATATATTTGCCAAAGATTTCCAAGACAACTAATAATAATGCACAATACAGTATGATTGAACACTGACACACAATAAAATATTTTCTAGGTAGACTAATTATCCTAATAACTGTGATGTAAAAACATAATTTAAGGTATGGCAATGAGACATTGATTGGTACAAATTAGTACAGGTAAATACTAATGCATTTGGTATCAATCCAATCCTCCAAGCTATTGCTTAGAAGACAATATGTCATTACCAACTTACTGCCCACTAATTTTATCCATGGGACATTAAGCAAGTCAAGTAAAACAAGGCAATCTAAAATGTATCATTCAGTAACTCAATACTGCTGTTGTCTACATTAGTTCTCTTCAGTGTAGCGTGCAGCAAATCTATTTGGAGAATTCTGTGCATTTTTAAGATCCTGCTGGCAATTTCCTTACAAAAAAATTAAGAAGTACTTGGTAAGGGCAAAAAATGAATAGATCATTATAAATCCTTTTATATTAAATTTACCGGTCTACAGAGTGCAGTGATAAGCTCTCTGACCTCAATCCCTCTGGATGTGACTTCCGAAATGAATGTAGCTACTGTAATGTGCTTTTTGCTTTATGGAATGTGATTCAGGCTAATTCTGCAAAAAATGTGGTGAGGTGAAGGTGAGGTCATTGATGACAGAAAATAAGGACATGAACCAATAGAATCAGAGAAATAATATAATAGTAGCCCAGATCCTATATTAACATAAGGAAATCCCAAAAGTTAGAAAAGTGTTAATTACTTAACTAGAGAGAACTAAAACAGGAATATTGAAAAGGTAAAGAAAAGTGAAGCATGTTACAAATTCTCAGTAAATAATTTATTGATTATAGTAATTATGGAGTTATCCAAAGAAGATTATGCCTTGCTAAGATGATTATGAATTTTTAGAAAGTTATTAAAAACCCATTAGGGAAAATTAGACAAAGAAAACAAAAACAGTATCTTTGTTTTGTTTCAGTTGTGCAGTTAATATGACATCAAATATGGAAATGATTATTTAAATATTTCAAACTAACACCTGTGTGGTATTAGACTGTTATCAAAATATAAACTTAATTATATTTTCACATGTGAAATTCTGTTTAATATCAAAAAGACTTTAAATATACATTTTTAATTACCTTTTTTCTGATTAAAAAAAGTCAGCAGATTAAATAATCAAGTAAACTGGTTAATCCTGATCTGAACCCTCTATAACAGTGTTTTTCAAACTTGGCAACTTTAAGATGTGTACACTTCAATTTCCAGAATTCCCCACCTAGCATATTTGTATACCTAGCAGATATAAATACTCTTCCAAAAGTATATTAAAATTACACCTTCCAGAATTCTAAAGTCAACACAGTCAATTTTGCTAGTGATTCTGGAACTCACAAACTCAATATATCAGGAGGAAATCAAGCTGGAGAAAAAGCTTCAAAATCAGTCACATACTGATCACTGTGAAAGCAATTTATTTCTTCCTCAGTTGCTTAAAGAAAGCAAACCCAGTCATTTCTTCTTGTTGAATTGCAAATACCTTTGCATGCATGAAGGATTAAATCCAACCGCCTTTACATTCAACTGAGCTACTGTATTTATATTTTTTCTTTCTTACATTAAACTAAACGTGTTAAATACACGGAACAAAATCTATCAGAGCAGCTAATGAATAATAATGTGCCACCACAAAATAACATAGGCTGCAACTCAATGAACCATACAGTGTATTATAATTAAACAGATATTATTTCAAGGCAGCACATTAAAAAACTAGTGCTATATAGCCAACTGAAAACAGCATTTGAAATCCAAGGAAGTATGACCCACTAGTTCACTTGCTTAATCTTACTAAAATTCAGCAAAAGCTAAGCAACATTTCTTCTGCAGTGAGCTGCATGTTATGTTAAACACATTCAACTTTTGAAAATGCTGAAACAGATTGAGTGAAAATCTTTAGTCCCATATAACCTGCAAGAATCGTAAAATGTGATTTTGTTCTGTTTAGGAAATCTCAAAAGCCCACTGTGTACTAAATTTAAAGAACTCACAAGCCCAATTCAACAAAGATAAAATGGGTAAAGCTAAGTACCAGCAGACCTACACACACACACACACAAACTCAGTAAGCTTTAAGTAACTAGGCTCCCCAGATAGCACTAATTTACAGACAGAAGCAAATCAGTATAATCACTCCATGAAGAACACTTACCACAGCAATCAAACACTCTCAGGACAGCAATGAATGAGAAAACTTCCACTTACCTGCAAAAGAAAAACAATACATCAGCTTTTGGGGAAAAAATGTTGGTCAATGAATAGCAAAGGGGAGGAGGGGATTTGATTTTAGAATTATGAACTGTTTTCATAAGAACAGTGTGGTATATATTTCTAAGTTAAATTAACTGTTCATATAAGATTAAGTTAAAATGATGCAGAGATTACTGGGGAAAAATAAACACATTCATAAAGTATTTAAACATAGCAGTTCAGCAGCTGTATTAATAAACTAATTAACAAAATAATAACATAGCAGTTTTTGCTATGAATCCCGGCAGCTAATTCCACCATATCTACATAGGTTGGAAGTTAAGAGCACCCAGTAAAAAGCTAGGTAATAAAACTGGAATCAGTTGGAGCAGAATATAACAATAGGTGTGTTTAAATCCAAGAGTAAAGCTCAGTCATCTTTTGTAGCAAGATAAATGAGCATGACATCTACCAATGCAGAAACATCTCACTATTGCTACTGATTCAATATATTTCAAGATACTTAAATTTCCTGAAAACCGTTCAGTTGGTTTTGAGATTCACATAGCATAAAATACTCAGGATTATAGTTACTCAGGAGCATAAACTTGCTTGTTCATAATTTCTTTAGGGAGCACTGTAAAAAGAGCTGCCCCTAAAGATGAATATGTGGTTCTGGATAAAGTTCTTTCTGGATCACAAAACGGAAGTACATGAAACAATATGTGTAGCTGGGATATGGAATGCTGCCATTCTACTGTCTTGAATTTGTCCTATGCCACTGATGCAGAGACACTGCAGCACAGTACATTTTTAAATATATATTTTTATCCCGCCTTTATTATTTTTATAAATAACTCTAGGCAGTGAACATAGCTAATACTTTTTCTTCCTGTTTTCCACAGCAATACCCTGTGAAGTGGGTTGGGCTGAGAGGGAGTGACCGGCCCAAACTCATCCAGCTGGCTTTCATGCCTACGGCAGAACAAGAACTCAAGCTCTCCTGTTTTATAGGCTGGTACTAAGCCCAGAGAGATTCGGGTTCAAGTCTTCCTCCCCCATGGAAACCTACTGAAAATTTTGAACTGACCAAGCTACTTCACAGGGTTATTGGATACGAAGGAGTTCCCAATTAAACCTATTTTGAACTGCTGGGGAAAAGGTGGGTTATAAACATAGCCTACAAAGTACACTATGGGATGTGTGGGTGTTTGTGTGAGGGAAGGAAGGAAGGAAGGAATCCATAGTCTTCAGATTCAAAATGTATGTTATATTAAATCAATCTTTAAAGCCATTAAAAAATAGAAATACATTTCAGACAATAAAAATTAGAGCCCCAATGTAGACAAGTTTATAATCTATCAGTGACTTATAATAACCTTATCAAAAGAGACACTTCATGTATCACTTTAATGAGCAGCTTAAAAAGTCAAACTTCTGACTATAAAACAAGCCGTAGCCACGCGATGCTCACTGAGTGTGTTTCCTTCTTCCTTTCATCAAAAACTCAGCCCTCAAAAACTCAGAAACACATTTTAAAGTTCCTAATATCTGGGATTGAATAAAAAAAAGTATAATAGTCAATTGTCCTGGTACTAAAACCGCCTTGCTGCAGCTGTGATTATGGTTGAAAAAAGTGTCACTGTGTGCATGTGCACAAACACACGTGTGCACACACACATTTTCCTCATTTTCTAGATAATCCGATTACTGTTAATTGATGTTTAGCTGAGACACTTTGAAGGATATGGTAAAACACTGAATATAGGCAATTAGATTTTCTAAATAACCACTTGATTAACAAAGATTTTTCCTGTCACAGCTTGGTGACCGGACTTTATTAAGAGCTATGGTCTGAAAGCATGCATCTCCTCATATGTAATGAAGAAATTAATACAGATGTTATTATTTAACCATATGAGCTTAAACAAAGTCCAACCTAAATTGCCCAGCTTCCAACAAATTACATTTTTGCCAAGATATTTCAAAAATGATATTCAGATCAGGCTTATGTGGGAGCACAACTATCCAGACGGGAAATAAGATAGCAAAGTCTTTACATAGCTAACTATTTAATACCATTCTTTTGCAGTCATTATGAAAATTATAAACGATAGATAAAACTATTAATAATACATTGAAACAGCAGATCGGGAATAGGAGAGAGATACACCTACAATATGTGTGACCAATTCTATGGTAGTTTCCAGCATTCACAGATTAGAGACAGCCATGAAATACTGGCTAATACATTTCATTGTTCCCATGGAAACATATGTAGCAGGAATTCCTCTCTATAGGAACACACTGGGAAGGTCAAATGCTGCTTTATATAGACATACTTACTATAGTTTTACCAATGTTATGCATTTTAATGATAAAAGCATTCAAGGAATTAACAGGAGCTTGATATATTCATAAGATCCATGATCCCACAAAAGCTGTTCTTTGAATGCTCATCAGTGAGAAAGATGGCCAACAGGAGAAGCGATTAGTGCAAGAAAATATATGTTTGGTTTGGTCTATTTGGCCAGTTTGGTCTAGCAGTTAAGGCACTAGGCTAGAAAGCAGAAACTGAATTCAAGTTCCTCCTAAGAAAATATATGTTTGGTTTAGTCTATTTGGCCAGTTTGGTCTAGCAGTTAAGGCACTAGGCTAGAAAGCAGAAACTGAATTCAAGTTCCTCCTTAATCATGAAAGCCAGCTGCATGATCTTGGGCCAGTCATTCTCACTCAGTCCAACCCACCTCACAGGACTGTTGCTGTGGAGAAAATAGGAAGAGGAAGGTGTGTTGGATATGTTTGCTACCTTGAGTTATCTGTAGAAATAATAAATGTAAAATATAAATAATCAAATAAATAAATAAATACCGTATTTTTGCTAGGACTATAAGATGCACCAGTGTACAAGATTTCAAAGAGGTAAGTAAGAAAAAAAAAGTTTTTGTCTTTCCTGGCCTCAGGAACATTCTGCACTCTGCACCCTGGTTTTCTTTGCAAATATTGGCCCATTTTTCACCCATCTTTGGGAAAACGGGGTGCACAGAGGGTTTGGGAGGCCTGCAGACTGCTTCTGAGTGCTAGGGGAAGGCAAAAACGCCTTTGTTTTTGTAAAAAACAGATGAAAAATGGCCCGTTTTTTGCAAAAACTGACATTTTTGCTTTCCCCCAGTCCACAGAAACCCTCTACAAGCCTCCCAAACCCCCTGCGCACCCCATTTTTCACAAAAAATGGTTGAAAAACAGGGGCATTTTTGCCTTCCCCCAGCCCACAGAAACAGTCTGCAAGCTTCCCAAACCCTCTGAGCATTTTTCGTAAAAATGGGATGCAGGGCAGGGCTTCAGGAAGCCAAAATTGCTTCTATTCGGTGTATAAGATGCACTAACATTTCCATCCTCTGTTAGGCGGAAAAAAGGTGTGTCTTTGAAAAATACGGTAAATGTCCCTGGAACAAGACCAATAAGGTAAAGGTTACCCTCGCACATACGTGCTAGTCGTTCCCAACTCTAGGCAACAATATCATAACCTTAAAAGGTAAATCTAAGGTATCCTTCAACTCAAAACTGACTTTTTGACAATATTTATGAATTTTTTTAAAAATGCAGTTTTTTTGGCGACAATACAAAAGTGATTTGCCACCATTTTCTCTAGGGAAGGCTTTTTCTTTTATATTTCCAAGTCTATGTCTTTCATCCAAATAAAAACTGGACCTCACCTTGCTTAGTTTCAGAGACCAGACAAAGAAGCTGTATATGTTCTCTTAATAATACTTGTGCTACTTTTCCATGGTTTTCTTGTGGGGGGAAAGGGCATTTTATATGATTATTTGTTTTCTCTTTTAAAATAAAAATACTAATAATTGGATTTTTTTAAATAAAATACAGTTTTACACTACCTTCCATTCCATATCCAAACTATATAGTACATAGTTTTGAAATAAAAATAACTATCATATTATAAATGCAGACAGCTTTAATTAACAGATGTGAAAATTTATTAGAAAGATTATTGAAGTTGCTTATGATTTGCAAACAGTGTTCTAACTTACCGTTATAATATTATACAATGATTTCTTTAATCTCATATGCTAGAATTTATCTGAAGAATAGTTTCCTTTTTAATTGTATTCTCCCTATACTGTAAAGGGTTTTAAATAGCAATTAAAGAACATTCTATGACATATATTATTTTTTAAAAGTATGCACCTAACTCTAACATAAAAATAGATGTTTTAAATCCTTTATTTTGAAATTCAGCTTTAAATTTGCAGCATGCAATGCTGTTTTCTGTCTTCATTATAAAAGAGAGAAGAAGCTGAATTTTAAAATATCACTGTATGCTTTCCATGATCAGAGTTTCAGTGGTTAAATCCCTTAACAGAGCTGCGTTAGTGGTCTCAAACAGATGCAGTTAACTACTTTTCCATAGGGAGCTTTTAAGCATGAAATTACCGGATCACAGTGGGCATATTGTAGGAGGCATTTCCTACTCATAAAGCAAGTCCACTCGCCTTTGTTCCCTGTCACTCAGATAATTATAAGTGCTTTGGAAAGCTATAGCGAAAAGATGTAGTCTGTCGCCTAGTACTGTCCTTTACTAGCCATTTTTAAATGTTGATTTCTCTCTGGACATTTTCTTTAAACAACAAAATGGCCATCAGTCTGCTTATGTTTATTTCCCCCACCCACCCAATGGCCTGAAAATTGTATATTAATTAAAGTACTTTGAATTGGGATTAGGAAGTATCAGTCCAGGAGGTATAAAACACATCAATACATCCCTAATGTTAATAGGCAATTTTTATAAAGAAATCACTATTTGTCTCATATATGTTTGCTTATTCATAATCTCAAGTAAAAAAGGATGACTTGTATCTACTCTAATATTAGTTCAAACTCACTTTTTTAAAAAGAGAAAGAAAAACCTTTTTACATGCCAGAGGAAATCTATCTTGCTAGCAAAGCAAGCCATTTTGAAGATGATCCCAGGACAGTTCCTAATATATTGCTTAAAATTAAAATATAATCAGGGAGGCACATGCAAGATACTTGCTGTCCTATTTTGTGAAGAATCTTGCTTTGACAGGGCACGAAAAAACAGGAAAGTGGTAGCATCATCTACCATTCAGCATGGTTTGTTGGAATACCTATTTACATTTCCACATTAATGTATAACACTCATGAAAGAAGCTGGGCCACAGCACCACAAGGACATATTCTTGGGTTTTATAAGACTATTAAAATAGTTACAAAATTATTGCTCATTTTTCCTTAATTACTTATTTTCTGCTCAAGGGTACATTCAGTGTGATTCTGAGGAAAGTATTGTTGTCTTTCATATTTCATCTTTAAATTGTTCAATGTATGGCAAGTATCATTTCTTGTATTTTCATCCCCACCATCTTGAAGATGTCTTGCACCACAGGTAGTTTTAAAATGGGCTCTGGCTTTATGCAGACTATCACACCAATTCCCCTTCCTGAACTGACATAGCAGCGTTTCTTGGTGGACGTGTGCCAATACCCCTGCTGTCTTAAAGTGCCTGGATAATTCTCTTGGCTGAGGCACACAGAAAGTGTCTTTAAGGCTAACAGCAGGTCTGACACAGGTGTACATGCCTTGCTATTAACTCTTTTAATACTATGAACTTTAGACTGCTGTTTTAAAAGGATACAGCATTTTGCCAACCAACTAACTCAAAACAGCTATTGCACGAATCACCTTAACTATTACTTTTCTGCACATCCAGCTGGAAAAATATCACTTCACAAGAAATGTCAAAGAGGCAGGAGGGTTCATTTGTTGCCATAAAATTAAGAAACCCAAGTTTTGTGGTACCTTAAAGATGATATATTTTGTGGCAAAAGCTTTTATGGATTTCAGTCTTTCCTTTCCTTAGGGCAGACTAAACTTCTTAGATTGTTGATTACAAACATCTGTTTTAAAACTCAGTGGTGTTTCAAAAATTATCTTATCATACACTATGGTTGCATAGACTTATGGCTTAAAAAAAAGTGAGTCTTTTAAATGTTTAATAGTTTTAAACAATGTGGATGGGTGATACATCCTCAGATATATCTGTCACTTTGTTAATGTGTTGGAAAGTTGAAAAAATATTTTTGTCATGGAGTATACAAGTATTTGCATAGAAGTGTTTTCATGGGGAGCGCTAGCTTAGCACTGATGATGTTACCTAGTTGGGTAATGAAATATCTGCAAGAAAATAACCATGCTCAGAGAACACCCCATAGTTCAAACATGATATACAAATATTCTCTTCTATTCAAATACATCCATTTGGGCTTCCTCTTTTTGAAAAATATAATTTCATTGATATTTTTTATCTAGTTGATACTACTGAAAGAATAATGGTTTAATGATAACACTTCAAGTTCTCAAGCAAATTTTTCACTAAAATCTATATTTTTAAGGAAAAACAGCTTAGTTTTAAATAATTAAGAACATAAGTCTCCAAACTCATTTTTGTTTGTTTGATTAAAGTCTTTGTGTATGGGTCTGGTTGTTTGCATCTGACATTGACCAAGTCACATCTACTAACTTTTTTAGGCATAAGTCTGAGTCTTGCTTTAACAATTAACCAAAGTTATAATTAAGAATCCTGAGTAAAATCAATGAAACTTATTTATTTATTTCACCTTTTTGTATGAAAAGTATAAATGTTATAGAACACAATCAGATTTCATCATTTCTTACTGATTGTCATGGATGAAACTTAATTTCATTAAATCATTCTTGAAGCCTACTTTCAAGTAAATATGCAGAGATCACAATAATCTCTGGGGTAATCTTTGTGGGGTTGCCACAAAGAAGAGGGAGCAAAGCTGTTCTCTAAAGCACCTGAGGGCAGGACAAGAAGCAATGGGTAGAAACTAATCAAGGAGAGAAGCAACTTAGAA
>JANHFT010006652.1:250394-260413 GCA_032467955.1 Pseudoxenodon macrops | reverse complement strand
AGGACATTGAGACTCTAGAAAGAGTGCAGAGAAGAGCAACAAAGATGATTAGGGGACTGGAGACTAAAGCATATGAACAACGGTTGCAGGAACTGGGTATACCTAGTTTAATGAAAAGAAGGACTAGGGGAGACATGATAGCAGTGTTCCAATATCTCAGGGGCTGCCACAAAGATGGGGGAGTCAAACTATTCTCCAAAGCACCTGAGGGTAGGACAAGAAGCAATGGGTGTAAACTAATCAAGGAGAGAAGCAACCTAGAACTAAGGAGAAATTTCCTGACAGTCAGAACAATCAATCAGTGGAACAACTTGCCTCCAGAAGTTGTAGGTGCTCCAACACTCCCAAGTTTTTAAGAAGATATTGGATAACCATTTATCTGGAGTGGTGTAGGACAGGGGTTTCCAACCTTGGCAACTTTATGACATTGTGGATTTCAACTGCCAGAAAAACCCTTTATAGTTTGGGTCCCTAGACATCTCCAGGACCATCTCATTCAAATAGACCAGTGATGGCAAACCTATGGCATGCGTGCCACAGGTGACACGCGGAGCTATTTCTGAGGGCACGCAAGGCACTGCCCTGTCAGCTCCAGCTGATTTTCAGCCTTGATTTTTGGCCGTTTTTCACCCTCTGGAGGCTTCAGGACGCTTCCCTGAATCCTCTGGAGGGTAAAAAATGGCCCAACAAGCAAACCGGAAGTCCGTTCCCGAAATTCCGGTTTGCCCGTAGGGCCGTTTTTCACCCTCCGGAGGCTTCAGGAAAGTCTCCTGAACCTTCTGGAGGGTGAAAAATGGCCCAATGGGGGGGAGCATGCACCTGCGCAGTGCAGTATGCGTGGGGGGTTGTGTTTTGGCATGCATGTGTGTGTTGTGTGACACGCTGCCATTTTTGGCACGCAAGAAAAAAAAGGTTAGCCATCACTGATGTAGGATATTTTTTAAAATGTGCAAATATGTGAGCTGATAATCCAATCAATTGCAAGTGGCCCTTGTCCAGCTAGCTTTCCCCAAAAAAAGATTTCATCTGCACACCTAAGTTAAAATTATTGGCACCAGCTGTCAGGCAGCTCTCTGGGCTGTTGGTATTTCTGTTAGTCGAAGCTGTTGGCTCAAGCTGACCTATTGTCCTATGCCAGAGGCAGTCACATCAACCTTCCCTTTTCATGACTGAAAGTGATTGACATACCACTAATGAGGTTCTGCATCAAGCTGCAGGATGTATCACAACTCTGTACAAAGAAATCATAAGATACCTTTATCCACAATTAATGAATTTGTTTTCCTTGCAGGTTTCCACAACCAGTGTTAAAGTTAACTCCCAGCATTTCAAAGAAAATGTTTGCCTGCTTTAAAAATCTACTGGTTTTTAATTGCTGAAACGTAAAGGTACTTTAGATACTACTATTCTTTATCAGTAATCAATACAGTCATACAAACCATCAATATCTGATTCAAGATGACAATAGATATTCTGAATTTGAGATTCAACATTCAAAAGATTCAATTTGAACTGGTTAAATTTCTATTTATCACCAATGTTGCCAATAAATTACAATGCAGAATCATGAAATCCCCTATAGTTATTCTGTTCTTCTGAAAAATGGGGTGGTAATAGCAGTGTTAGTAGGCTTTTTAGACCCTTGCAGCTTCAAGGGTTTCATGGAATAATTTTTTGAAGTATTTTGCTTCCACTTTTCGCAAACTTAGTAAGTAGAGATATGGTTTTCATGCTTACAGTGCAACTCTCTGCAGTAGTCAAGCTAAATCAATATGTAGTTACTTCAAGATAAACTAGAAATCTACTAGAAGCATGTAGAGTTCATATTGCTATGTATTGAATATATATAGTTGTGTTAAGCCCTGCTCAAGTAAAACTAACCTTTAGATGACCCTAATTGTTAACTCTAACTGTTTTGGAGGAAAACTTAGAACATTCATATTTGGGTGGGCTTTTTCAAGGATTATGATTGGTTAAAGGCCTGTGGGCCCAGAGTATAAATTACAGGGATTTGGCTGCAGTTCCTCAGTTCAAGTTTTCAGTCAATAAATACATCTATTATGGTATGTTTCTTGCCTGCTGAAGCCCACTAGACAATACATATAGAAACATTTATGCTAACATCCCTGTTGCATAGAGGTTATATTTAAACTGATGTCATGTAGAGAAGAGCCGCTAACTTAAAATTGAATATATTAAGATAAAATCTGAACTCTGAATCTGACGTTTTGTCCATACATGGAAGTTAAAAAATTATTTGACACTCCCAAAAAACCCAGAAAGTCCATCAAATTTCTGAAATACCTTAAAATCATTCCAAAATAAATCTATCTATAAATTGATTTGACCAATTTATTGATTTTATACATGGGATCAATTTAATATATTGTCCTTTAAATTGAATCATGCAGCTCTTCTAGTCAATGAATAAATGATCCATTTGTTAATAACTTGGTATTTGAGATTATTATACTATGTCAGAACGATAAAATCTCCATTATTATCCCATCGATATATATATATATAATCTGCATTTACTTCAGAGCTGGTATAGTGTGCTGAAGGAGAATAGGGTGTTTTAAACCTCACTTCAGCCATGAACTCCTTACATGATTTAAGGCAAGACAATATTGTCTCAATCCTCTTCATTATCAATACAGAGGGAACATAATATTGTGCCACCTCAAGAAGGCTGTTATAAGAATTATTGAATCAGCTTGCTGCTGATTCCAAAGATTATTCTCCTCACTATGAAAAAAAACACCTTTTCTACAACTACTAATATTAGGATTAGTATTTGATGCTATAACATTCTCTATGCAATTAAAAAATCCTTGCTTAGAATGTGGATTTGCCCTTAACTACTGGTGTGCAGAATGTCCTCGTATTGAATAAGGATTAACATTTTCTTGCTAAGGACAATTAGTGAAGATTGAAGATAATGAAAGCGATTTTCAATCCCAGATCTCTATCTTTGATAATGATAATTTCATTGCCTGCAATCCGTCTACTCTTACCTTGGAGGAATATTTTTTCTCCTCGGTATCTAGAGCTGCATGTGGAAGAAAGAACAGAAGCTGCAATATCAGGCCAATGGTGTTCTCAAAGCTCCTGATAGGAACACCAAGAATGACCAAACTAAATTATCCACATTATCTGTAAATAAAGTAATTATGTGAAAAGAGGTCCAGCTATCGCATAGCTTTTGATCACTTGAAGAGCTCCATTAGTGCACTCTAGAATTAGATACTCCAAAGGCTATATTTAGCTCACAGCTCCCACTTTACAGCTCTGAGAACAACCTCGATTATACTCATGTACAAAATGGTTGATTTTCAGTGATGTGCTTTAAACTATTTTTAAATTTTAAATTATAATAGATGCTTGTCTTTAAGGCACCCGTTTTTGTTTTTGTTTTAGATTTTTTAATCTCACTTTTATTATTTTTATAAATAACTGAAGGTGGCAAACATTATCTAACACTCCTTCCTCCTCCAATTTTTCCCACAAAGAACCACCCTGTGAAGTGAGTTGGGATGAGAAAGAATGACTGGTCCATAGTTACCCAGCTGATTTTCATGCCTAAAGTAGACCTAGAACTCCCAGTCTCCTGGTTTCTAGACTGGAGCCTTAACCACACCCTTACCTTCCAAACTAGTCTAAAGGGAGCTAAAAATTGTCAGGCTTACTTAACTGATATTATAAATTAGTACTATAATAAGATGCCCTATATTGCTCTTGCAGAAGGGGAGGAGGAGGAAGGGAGGGGCATTGGAAGAATATCTGAAGAATAATGAAGAAAATCTATTGAAACTAGTATACCATGAAGAGTTATACTATTAATACCTGGGAGACCAAACTGGCCAAAAGAAAAAGCAGATTAAGAATAGAAAAGAGACATGGCACTAAAACAAAAGTTAGCAAACGTAACGGTTAACATGATCTGGCAATGGCTAAGAGCAAAAAAAATGAAAAAAGAGACAAAGGGAGTAATCCTGCCTACACAAGACCAAGCCTTAACAACAAATGCAAATCCAGAATTGAGAAGACAATAAATTCAGCCTCTGCAAAGAAGCTGAAGAAACAGTGGACCACCTGGTTAACTGCTGCAAAAAAATATCACACAGACTAACTACAAATAATGGCCTGAAAAGGTAGCAACATTGGAAGATCTGCAAGAAATATCATCTGTCTGCAAGCAAGAATTGGTGGGTCCCAAAAATAAATACAGGAGCAAGATGCGGCCCAAGGGGTGCTTAAACCTGGCCCCACGAGGCTATCCTGGAAACGGCAAAGGACCGCCTGCGATGCCTTGGCACAGCCCAGGCCAACCGGGCACTGATCTACAACCTAGTGGGGACATTTTTTGTTGGCAGAGTGAGGCAGGAGGCCGTTGCAGCAGAAAATGGATCTCGTGCCTCTCCTGAGCTCCAGCAGAGTGCTAGCAGAGTGCTAGCAAAGCAAACTTGCTTGCCTTCCACTGCCTAGGCCTCTGGGCAGTTTCTGCTGCCGTCCAGGGATCCTCCGCATAGCCTGACAGGGACGGTGAGGCTGCTTTGGAGTAGAAGGGTTTAGTGCTCTCCCTGGACTTGCCTTCCTCCACTGGAGACAGTAGATCCCCCAGCCTCACTCATACCAGCACAAGCACCCCCGACACAAGAGACATCAAGCTGTCCATGCTCTCCTGGCCATGTCCCCCCTGGACCCCTGAGGTCAAACACAACCCTGATGCATCCCTCAATGAAATCGAGTTTGACACCCCTGAAGTAATAAAAAAAAGGAAAAAGTCAGAATATTCTGGGACTTTAAAATCCGAACAGACAAGCATCTGCCACGTAGCACCCCAGACTTAATAATTATCAATGAGAAAGACAAAAAAATGTGGATAGTGGATGTTGCAGTAGCTGGAATTCGTAGAATAGAAGAGAAAGAACTGGAGAAGATTACAAAATACAAAGACCTGCAAACAGAAATAGAATTATGGCAAAAGAAAGTAAAGGTAGTAGCAATAATAACAAGATACTTTGGGTACATTTGCAAAATGACTGGAGCACCACTTGAACATCATTGGCATTGACAAAATCACCATCAGTCAATTACAAAAGGCAGCTTTATTTGCAAGAGTTTATATAGTGAGACAATAACTTTAATGTCATCAAACGTCAACATATGCCTATGCCAGGTCTTTGGGAAGGACTTGATAGGTGGATAAAAATGCTAAATGCAGTGTAAACATCTGGCTGACTGTGCAACAAACCATGCCCATGTTTAATAATAAACTTCAGTAGTTGAAGTTAAAAAATGTTGCTTGCTCCTGGGTTACAATATGTTTTCCTATGATAATACAGCAATTATATTTCTGAACTTGGAATGGCAGCAGGCTGTATTTGAGGCTGGCATTTCCTATCAGTCATTAGTGCTGATTTTGAGTCAGTCTTCATCCAACCTATCTCATAAAATTTATGAGAGGTTAAAATATAACGGAGAGAGGCGTCCGCATGTTGCCTTAAGCTCATAGAAGATAGAAAGGATATAAATATAATGAATAGATAACCAGATCTGCTTCAGAATATTACCCACCAAACTTTTAAATGTATCTATCTTGTCCTATTTATTAGTGTTATTTGCTGAATCTTTACATGAAATTTCACTTATTTCCCATCTGATTGCATACATCCATACTATGTGTATATATTGTAAATATTACTTATCCTCACCAATAAATGTCAGTCTGGCAAACAACATAACAAGCATCACTTCTAAATAGGTGCTCAAGAACTAAACCTGCCTACATTAATTGCTTATATCTGATATATCAAGGCTACTCCTAATATTAGCTGACAGCCTGACAGCTCTTATTTCCAGAGGTGTAGTTGCTCTAACTTTGACCTTAACATCAGTGTCTTCAAAGATTGTTTTTTCAGACTACTAGAATGAGACACAAGAGACAGCTTCTAATAGTAACTTTTACGATAATGAAGATGGTATGTAAATATGTTTTCATCTTTCTAAATATATTAAATATATTAGAAGACTTCTGAATATATTGGAAGAAAATACTTTAGAAGACAATCAACCTATTGTTAAGTTACTTAAAGGTTCTATCACTCTCTCTGTAATTAATACTGCGATTAGGCTGAGAGATAGGAGGAAGAGTCCAAAGTAGAAATGGAGATGGAGAAAGTATCTCAGCATTGACCCACCCTAGTTCTGTGGAACGTAAAGGCAGGGGAGGGGAGAGGCGTTTTCACACCTGCACACCATTAATATTCCTGGTTTTGGTTTCCTGGTCTGGACTACCTTAAAGGGCTGATGTTCTTGGGTGTTATAAATGCTACCTATGGGGGGAAGATAAAGTGTACTATTCCTATGAATAGATTTTAAGACGGGAACTGCAACATTTATATCGCATTAATGATGAAATTTCAGGAAAAAGAAAAAACCTAATCTCCTCAGTGCAGTAATTTCTCAAAAAGAAGAAAGTTTACATTCTTAGAAATATTAGCTTTGCAAACACAAATATAGATGAGGATGCAAATAATTATTACAGCTAGCTAGATATGCAGGTGCAAATTATTACAGCTAGCTAAATATGGTGATTTTTGAAGAATTGATACAGAATATTTCCTGTATCATTCATTGGCAGTGTGATATTTACTGTACCAAAGTTAGGTTCCATTTTACAAATACATTTGTCTTCAGTCTTAGATAAGAAGAGAAGAAATGGCCTAAGGCAGGGGTCAGCAACCCGCGGCTCTAGAGACGCATGTGTCTCTTTCATCCTTCTGCTGCAGCTCCCTGTCTCTGCCACAATTTTGAGAGGAGCTTCCAGTTATGGGAAGGAAAAGCACGGTGCACCAGGAAGAGACTCTATTGCAAGGGGCGGGTTTTCCGGTCAGCTCCACAATTGATAGGGCTTTCAGTTAGGACAGGTAGAGGAAAAAGGATGCCGCGCTAGGAGGAGATTCTATGGTGGGGAAACCGGACTTCCGGTCAGCTCCAGAACTGAACGGGGGGCTTCTGGGTAGGACCTTTGTGGCTCTTTGAGTTTTTAAGGTTGCCAACCCCTGGCCTAAGGGGAAAAAGGGTGTGTGGGGGAGACAGATGTACAAAGTTAGAGGATACTAAGTAAGCCTTATAATTTTTGGTGTATGGCTATAGAAGTAGTGGGCTAGGAAATGCTATTTGAAGATAATTTTGTAACCATCACGAACAACCCACAAATACAACTAATTCCTGCGGGAGGGGCAAGGGGAAGGCAGAGTAATAGAAGCAGTGCCATGGCTTTCTGAAGTGAGCCCTGACCTTTCTGCAAGTGTGTCATACACACATACAAAAGGTCAAACCTCGAGGCATAATTCCACAATGCTATTTTTGTAATTCTGACAACAGCAGAAATCTCCTGTAGACACACTGCAGCATAACATTAAGTTTCAACCTTTAAATAATGGGGTGGGTTCCACGCACCAGGCAGCAAAACTGATTTTGCAGTAAGATGTTGCAAAATGCAAAATGTAATACTCTACAATCTGCATTAGCTTCGGTCATTAAGTACCTATGTCTACAGAGACAGATGGGTAGATTAAATCCAATCTGAACTATTTGCTGCCAACTAGCTTCTTCACTAATTCTACTTCTACTTCACTAATTCTACTTCTAATTCTACTTCTCTTGAGTAGTTTGCCTTGAACCACTGTGTGTATCTAGCTACAGATAGTAGACCCTGAGGGATTGGGAGTCTGGAAGGGCTTTGCCTTTGACAATGAATAAAACAATAGGTGTAAAAGTATTTTATACATGGGAACTAACATATAAATTTTCATAAAACAGGCTTGAATTTCAGCTCAGCTCTTCCCATTTCAAGTTATTGGTTTGAAGCCCTTACATATAAAATAAAATGAGAACAAAGCCCAAAATTTTAAGAAGTGATAGTGAGAATAATTGAGTAATACTAAGCCAAATACATTTGTAGTATTGTGCAATGCTTATGTTTCTGCATGCATTTCTTTAGGGCAAGGTCTCTCTTTTGGGATACAATTTGTGCATTTCCTGCTCTTCCTTTAGATTACCAAGGACTGGATGCAGCCCTCATTGCTGCCTATTGGAAAAGACAAACACATGAACAAATGCAGCCATTATTTTTTATCATCTTTAATGTTACAGGCATCATGGGCAACCCATGTAAAAACCAGCAAGTTACCTGATTGATCACATAATTATGAGCCTCTATCTTGGCTTTTTTTTTCAACCTCTTCCCTGCAGATGACCTGTCGTCTGTACATCTGTTCACTTGATATCACACACACACACACACATACCAGACACATGTTTGATATTAAAACTAGCTTGCTTTCTATAAGTAATTTAAGATGAATGGGAAAATTTTAAGAATTTGCACATCGTGGTTTGAATTTCAGTTATGATTACTATCCTTATGATATTCCTGTGGAAGAAAAAAAAACTATTGTATATAGCAAAGGAACAATTCCTACATTTCCACCAAAAGTGAATAATATTTTTTTTTGTCTACAAAGATGTAGTCATAGCATGGTTGGAATCTTTGGTGTGTTGGCTTTTCTTGACAAATTTAAACTTTCTTTAACATCAGGAAAACTGAAAGATTAAATTTCTCAGCCAGGTTCTTTCTAGTTGTTAGACCACAATTCGTGAACATTAGTTGTACTATAAGGCTGACAGGAATTCTGGTTTAAAAGGGGCGTTGGTCTTACCTGATACACTCCTTCTCATAGGGTTGAGATAGTTTCCAGGAATGGGTTAATCTCATCCTGTCAGATGATTGAACTGAGTCTATAGAGCTGAAAATCCTGCCTCTCTTGCTAGGCAATCCAGCTTTAATTAAGATAGTAGATAGACTCGACATGTAGCCCTGTGGAAACCTACTCCTAGAGAGCAGCGAAAACATGCATAAGGAAGGGAGGGGCTGGAGGCTACCTGAACCTTATGAGAAGGAGCATATCAGGTATGACCAACACCCCTTTTCCATAGTGTGTTGATATAGCCTCCAGGAATTGGACATACCAAAGCTTGGCAGTCCTATGGGTGGGAATGGCAGGTTTGAGCATTATGACCTGGAGATAACCTGTTGTAGCACCCTACGTCCAAAGGCTGCCTCCGCTGACACAAATGAATCTAGGGCAGTGATGGCTAACCTTTTTGGCGTTGCGTGCCAAAAGTCCAAGCGCGAGAGCGCCAGAACCCATAATGCAATGCATGCCCTCATTTCACATGCGCACGTACAGCCGCTCTCTGCGCATGCGCATACTTCTCCCCCCATGCGCCCCTCACTTCAGGACAACCAAGTACTGTCCCGTTCCCTTGCGAGACAAAGCAGCAGCTGTTCCCCCACCAGTGCATGGGTGAGCCGAGAGCGCCGGCAATAGTGCTCTCGGGGGGGCATGCACCAGCCAGGAAATCTCCGAATGCGCTGTCTTGCCTGGGTTCCTTCCCGCTGGAAACTGCCTTTCCCCAGCTGGTGGCAGGGCTCTCATCCCCAAATGCACCGGCTGGGATAGCTATAAACACACAGCCTTGCTTGGGTTGCCCAGTGGGGAGGAGCCTAGAGCACTGCTCCCCCTGCTGGGAACCACCTTTCCCCAACTGCCTTTCCCCAGCAACGCTCTCGGGCACCCATGCACCAGCGGGAGAAGCTCCAAACACGCAGCCTTGCCTGGGTTCCTACCAGGGGTGAAATGCTCCCGGTTCAGTCCGGTTCGGTAGAACCGTTACTGGACATGTGGCCTGGTTCACCGTACTGGTAAGCTGGCCGGCTGGCCATGCCCCCAAACCGGTCCCTCCCCGTCGCCGCTCGCTCATCCCGCACTGCCGAGCCAAAAGAAAGAGGGGTGGGAGGGGGGAGTTAGTTTTTGCTCTCAGCAGGCTTCCCTGGAAGCCTGCTAGGCAAAATAACCAGGGTTTTTAGACAAAAACCGAGGGGCTTTAGGCAAAAACAGGGGGTGGGGTCCGTTTTTGCTCTCAGCAGGCTTCCCTTGAAGCCTGCT
>JANHFT010006652.1:220924-232819 GCA_032467955.1 Pseudoxenodon macrops | reverse complement strand
TTTTTAACCCTCCGGAGGCTTCAGGGAAGCGTCCTAAAGGCTCCAGACGGTAAAAAAACGACCCAACACGCAAAACCAGAAGTGACTCTGATTTGCCTGCTGGGTCATTTTAAACCCTCCTGAAGCGTCCTGAAGGCTCCAGAGGATGAAAAACGGCCCTATGGGCAAACCAGAAGTCACTTCCGGTTTGCCCGTCAGGTCATTTTTTTACAGGGCAGCGCCTCGTGTGCCCTCAGAAATTGCTCCGCGTGCCACCTGTGGCATGCATGCCATAGGTTCGCCATCACTGCTCTAGTAATTTAAAAGTATGCTACAAAATGGAAACTTCACTAAACAGAAGAGAATATTTTTAACTCAGGGTTGAATTTTAGGGTCCTTGGTGTTCTCTGAGCTTGGTTATTTTCTTGCAGAAGTTTGATTACCCAACTAGTTAGCGTCATAAGTGAGTGCACTATTGATGTTATCTAGTTTGGCAATGAAACATCTGCAAGAAAACAACCAAGCTCAGAGTGAAACAAGTACTCCACCATCTTAATTATGACACTTAGTTACTTAGTAGCGCAGGCAGAAGACACATTAAAATGCCAGTAAAGAGTCATATAATCCTGGTGTTGTTTAAAATATGCTGCTTTTCACAGACTGTACAAGTACACAATTAAAGAGTTAAAGATATTTCAAATTTCAATTAAAATTAAATTTCACTTAAATATACAATAGTATATTTTGAGTAAAGAAATAAAAAAAGAAACAATTCAACTAATTATTTATATAACTTTAAAAAAAACACAGCTATTTCCAATGACTGCAATTCTAGTGTTAAGTAGCTCTTCCTGCCAAGTTTTCGTTTAACAATCTTGGCACAGCGAAGACTTGGATCATCTGTAAATTGTTTTCATTTAGTTGGCTCTCCAGATTAAAAAATACATTTCTTGCCTGCAGAGAGGAGAAATAACTAGAAAATTATATGGGAAAGAAGGGATAATAAGACCAGTATCAGCACCAAAATATCTTGGCAGCTGCTAGAGATCCAGCTGTTCTTTGCGCCAAAGATCACTTCAAATCCCTATCTTCTTCTCTGTTAATTTTTAAGTGTGTATGCGTGTTTTGAACAATACCAGTTATCAGAACTTTGCTGCATTAGGCCAAATATTACTGAAAGAGGTTACAATGGCATCAGGCATATCTACCAGTCTGATCCAAAATTCCCCCAATCTGAAGCCAGCCATGGCAATTAATTCTTTGAATAAAAGAAGAGTGTAGATTTGAAAACTGCTTCAAGTCTGTTGAAATCATGTTCTAGAATGCATCAGGGGAGGTCTTTCTTGGCATGATTGGAAAGCGGTTATTTTTTTCATGTGAAAATAATGGCTTTGAAAATGTATATGTAGTCTGGTCTTGTAAAAATTTAGGGAGAAAAGTGAAAATATGTCAAATCTATCCCCTTCCTTAGGAGCATCCAAGGGTATGCACATACCTACACAATCAAGAATTTCCTCACTGGTAGGATATGATTTTTGAGAGTTAGACTGAAGTGGCAAGAAACTCTTTTTCCCCCTGAAGTGTATTTTCACAATCTTCATGAACCAGGTTAACCAAATATCTCCATTTTAAATATTTTTCTACCACACCCCTAAATCCAGGAAATATCCACTCTAGCTCATTAAAAATTATTCCTGTTTGCTGCTTGTTGCATAGGCATAAGTAGGACTACATTCTAACTTTCATTCTGATTATTGGATCCTAGATATGATGGCCATAACAGTCTATTATTTGTTAAAATAAGAGAAGACAAGAATTGCTTGCAATTACTTAAAGCTGCTTCACCAAGAAGGGGCTCTCTTGAATGCTAAATATGCCAAAATGTTGCCATCTAGCAGGAACCAGGAAATATGCCTTCTCAGTGGTAGTCCCCAACCATAGAACAGTTTCTCTCCTGTGATCTAGCAGACTTTCATCCTTTTAAACTTCTGGAAGATCTTAAAACTGGATTTACCCCAGGTAACAGCAATACACTTAGATTTATATACAGGTTCACAGTGCTTTACAGCCCTCTCTAAGTTTACAGAATGATCATATTGCCCCCAACAATCTGGCTTTTCATTTTATTGACCTCAGAAGGATGGGAGGCTAAGTCAACTTTGACCCGATGAGAATCGAACTTCTGGCAGTCAACAGAATTAGCCTGCAATGCTGCATTCTAAACACTGCACCACCACAGAGCAGTGGTTAGAATGTAATATTGCAGGCTAATGGAACTTAATGATTATGGTTTTTATGAATTGAGAAGTGTTAGTTTAGAGCATTAGGAGTGCTAATGGAGTACTAGGTTTTTTTTATACTGTTACTGACGTGCAAAATTATGGTTCATAAATGAGCACTCAGGGGTCTAACAAATAAATAAACACATACATAGATATCTTCAATGGTTTTTGTTTTTTGCCCACACCATTTGAGAAACTAAGCTGCAGTATGCTTCAGCAATAATAAAATGTAAATTTAAACATGTTGATGTGCTTTGGGTCTTATTCTTGGAACTGACTCATATTACATATATTAGAAATTATGGTGCTGCATCTATCTTCTTAAAAAAAATATATGAGAGATTTGCCAGGCAGTTTTAGAACCTCAAGACATGCTCTTGAACTCCTAAAACCCTTTAAATGTGATGCTGGATTTTCAAAGCCTTTTATATCATGTGACAGTCAGCTCAAGAGAAATCATTCAGTTAAAGCTAATTCCAGCTCAGTATGTAAGCCATGTACATAAATTTCAAAAGTAAGAAACAAAGCCCCTAGTTTTGATAATCATGTACAAATTGGTCATGTTTATGCATATTCAAGGATTTGAGCATACTTCACAGTATTACTTTGCATCATGCGTATCAAAATTATTTTTAAAAATCTCCGGATTTCAGAAGATGTTTGACTGATAGCATTAGGGACTTTTGTTTGAATTGTACAAGCCCAGAGCTACCTTCTACTTGCATAATTATCTGGATGTTGATCCATGCTATATTGCATAAAATATAGGAGAAATATATTCTGCATAAAAATTGCAAATAATTGTAAGAATTACTATCTAGACATTTAAATCATAGACTATAATTTCACTGACTCCACTGATATTAATAGTAGTTGAAAAAATGTCAAGCAATGCAGCTATCCTTAATTATAATGGGCCAAGGAGAAGGAGAAGATCACTTTTCAATTCTGCACACAGTAAGGAAAAATAATTTTTAAGGCGTATCACTAGACTGCTAATGAAGTATGGATTTTTCCACCTTATAATGTAACCTACTAGATGCTAGTTAAAATATAAAGCTGAACATCATTTAACAACCATTATGAAAGAGTAGAAGATTCAGTCATTATCTAGAAAAAGTGCTATGAAGCAGCACACAATTACTACCTTGAAGAATAAATTTAAAATATTCTTAGCACCTAAACATTTATACTATTTGCAAAGTGCCAGCCTTTCCCAATTGCGAATAATCCCTTGAAATCTGCTAACTGTATGAGGCGCTTTTCCACTGCAATGCCTGTGCTAACTTGTTATTCAGATAAATAATCTCTAGGGATATCAGACCAGCTCCAATGCAGTGTCAGTAAAAATTCACCTTTCTGTGTAAATGAAGAAATGTCTCTGGCTGAGCTCCCAGATGACTAAACTGTGAAGGTTGGGAAGCATTTTGATGCTGTTAAGAACAGAACCAAATGAAATATAAAATGCAACTTGCAACATCAACCTATTAACTTTGCCAAAAATATATTTATATTCAACCAAGACAGCAAAATTCAAGGTGGCAATTATTACTTTCCACCCAAATCTTTTCTTTTTTTAACCATGTATCTTAACCAAGCCAATAACATACATACATACATACATACATACATACATACATACATACATACATACATACATACATACATACATACATACATATATATCAGAGGTGGTATTCAGCAGGTTCTGACCAGTTCTGGAAAACTGGTAGTGGAAATTTTGAGTAGTTTAGAGAATCAGTAAATACCGCCTCTTACTGACCCTGCCCCCATCCATTCTCTGGCTCCTGAGTCCCAGCTGATTGGAAGGGAATGGAGATTTTGAAGTAACCTTCCCCTGCCACGCCCAAGCCACACCATGCCCACCAAGCCACGCCCACAGAACCAGTAGCAAAAAAATTTAAATCCCACCTCTGATACATACATACATACATACATACATACATACATACAACTTCATCAATTTTAGATCTATGTTTAAAAACAAAAGGAGTGTTGGTCTTACCTGAACGCCTTTTCTCAGTGGGTTTCAGGAGAGTCCAGGAATGGCTTGCTATAGTCAGATCTGCCCAGTGACTGAGTCATAATTTGAAGCCACACCTCCTGCCTCTCTCTCTGGCCCCCAATTTCGACGATGAGATGGCTAAAAGAGAGGGTCTTCAAAAACAATGTTAGTTCAGGCTCCAGGACCTATGGCCATACCTGGGGCAGAGCCTCTACTATCCTACTATCCACTGAGAAAAGGCATTCAGGTAAGACCAACACCCCTCCTCCAGGGTGGGAGTTACTAGGATAGTCCAGGAATAGGTCTGTGGCTGTCTTAGAACAGGTAGCCGTAGGGACTAGCCCCCAGCTACGTGTACCTGTTGGAGGACTCTCCTGCCAAAGGACACCTCTGCAGAGGCAAAAACATCTAACTTATAGTGTGTAACAAATGGTGATAGAGAGATCCAGGTAGCTGCCCTGCAGATCTTCTCTAAGGAGGCCTGCATCGCCCAAGCTGCCGTTGTGGAATGAGCGGTGATACACCTAGGTCAGGGAAAGGAGTGCAGTTCATAAGCTGTGGCTACGCACGCCCGTAACCAACGACCAATGGTTGCTGAAGACACTTTGGTGCCTAAGGAGATGGGCTGGAAGGAGACAAACAGCGCCTCTGATTTTGTAGTGGACGCAGTCTTTTTATGTAGATTTTAAGGGCCCTCCTTACATCCAGCTTGTGCCACTGCTTTTCCAAGGCATAGGAAGGCAGAAATTTGGCAAAACAACCTCCTGAGCCCTATGGAAACAGGAGTTGATTTTAGGGATGAAGGAGAGATCACCCTAAGAATCACCCTGTTCTGCAGGAATAGGCAAAGGTCCTCTCTGACTGAGAAGGCCGCTATCTCTGATATCCATTGAGCTGAGGTGATTGCCACTAAGAAGGCCACCTTTAAGGTTAAATGTCTGAGGGTCACGGAGTGTAAGGATTCAAAGGGTACAGATGTAACAGTCTGAAGCACCCTAATAGGTAGGTCCCAAGTTGGATAATGGTGAATCACCAAGAGTTGAAGGTTGGCTGCACCCCTCAGGAAGGTGCAGATGACTGGGTGATGGGCAAGGGAACCATGGTGCTCGTCGCTCAGCACTGTGGATAGGGTTGCTAGTTGGCGACAAATGGTATTGTAGGCCAATCCTTTGTCCAGGCCCCCTTGCAGGAATAGTAATACCTAGGGAACTGAGGCCGAGGCCGGGTTCACACTGATCCTGTCATACCATCTGGAGAAAACGGTCCATGTACCATTATAAATTCTGACCGTGAAAGGTCTCCTGGCCACCTGGATGGTCCTGATTACACTGGAGGGGTAGTTGTCTTTTCTCTTTTAAAAAAAAAAAGTTTTTACATTTTATTTTCTATACATACAATTACATATTTTATCTTTACATTTGATATTTCAACCATTTTTACATAACAATTTTTTTCTTTTACATTTCAAATCATCTTTTTCATTTTTTTAATTCAAGGTTGCTTTTCTACCATCCCACCTTCCACAGGTTTGCAGCCCTTCTTTCTTTCCCTTCCTACTTCCTTCTTCTCTCCCCCTCGCCTCCCTTCTATCTTTCCTCCTCTTCTTTCCTCTCCTACTTCCTCATCTCCGCTCTTCTCCTTTTCTCCTTCCTTTGCTGCCTTTCCATTTTTCCTGGGATGGTATTCCGATAACCCTGAATTTCATTTTATATTATCTTACATTTCACTTTTCTCAGGAGGACCCTTTCAAGTGCCAGGAAGTCAGTTGGAGCCACTGGGGCTCTGGATGGAGTAGGACCTTCTGGCTGAGAGATGCCCTCTCTAGAGGAATCCTTCAGGGTCTCGCCATGGACAGACTCACCAGGTCTGCGAACCACGGTCACCTGGGCCAGTGTGGGGTGCCCAGAAGGACTTCCGCCTCCTCCGATATCACCTTTCAGATCACCTGGGGAATCAATGGGAGAGGTGGAAATGCATAAAGGAGGCCGGGAGGCCAGCTGCTGCGAAAAGAGTTGGTCCCCTCTGCTCCAGAAGCTGGGAACCTCGAGAAGAACTGAGGCAGTTGCGTGCTTGCTTGGGATGTGAATAGGTCCACCACCGACAGTCTGAATCTGCCGCAAATCTCCCGAAAGGTGTCTGGATGAAGGCGCCAATCAGTGTTGTCCACTATGCTTTTGCTTAGGCAGAAATCCCGAGCCTAATGAATTCCTTCATGAGGGGCTTGGACTGGGTGCCCCCTTGGTGGTTGATGTGGGCTTTTGCCGTCACATTGTCGGTCATTACTAGCACATGTTGGTTCTGTATATGCTCGGAAGTGTCGTAAGGTCAACTCCAATCAACTGTGGGAGAGGTCGTCTGCTGACCAGCGACTCTGGGTGACTTGGGAGAGCAGATGAGTTCCCCAGCTGAACAAGCTGGCATCCGTAGTTATGATGATGTGCTTGGGGTCTCGGAAGAGCAATCCTGTGTTGAGAGCTGAAGACATCCACCAGCGCAGGGACTTCAGGATTGGTAAGGTAAGTCTTAGTCTGGTGGGGGAATTTGACAGGTTCCGCCTGTCCATTGGAGATTCTATGCATGAAATCTCGCCTATGGCACTATCGCTATGCACGATACTATCTTGCCCAGTAACTTGGACAAGGTTACGATGGGTACCGTGGGGCTGCATTGAATTTGTAGTACCTGATCCCTGATACTGTCTCGCTGCTCTTGGGAGAGGAAGACCTCCCCAAATGTAGTATCGATAATCGTCCCCAGGTAGGTAAACTGATTGGTTGGGACAAGGTAGCTTTTCTTGTAGTTTATCAGGAACTCATGTTCCTGAAGAGTCCGAATCATGATATTTAGGTCTTCCAGGGCCCTGGCAGGGGAGGCCGCCTGGACTAAAATGTCACCCAGGTAGCATTGCAGCCTCACAGGGATGGTTCTCAGGTGGGCTGCCAGCACGACCAGGACCTTGGTAAAGCACCTGGGTGCTGATGCTAGGCCAAACGGCAGGGCCTTGTATTGCAGGTGTTGGCCTGCATAGCAGAAGCAGAAATTTGCGATGTTCTGATCGAATTGGAATGTGGAGGTACGCTTCTGGTAAGTCTATGGAGGTCAGGAAGTCTCCTGGATGAATCCCCCTCAGGATGGGTCCATCCTGAGGGGGATTCATCCAGGGAGCATATCTTGAACCTCCTGTACACCAGGTGGGAGTAGAGGCTTTTGAGATCCAGGATGGCTCTCCATCCCCCCCCCGAGATCTTTGGAACCACGAACAAAATTGAGTAATATCCCTGTCTCCATTGTTCTTTGAGGACCTTCTCTATGGTTTTATATCTAGGAGGGGGCTGATAGCCTCCTCCATGAGATGACGCATTACAGTGTTCCCCGAGACAGGGCAAGGTACAAAGTGGTTTGGAGGGATGGAGAGGAGCTCCAGGGGGAGGTCTATCCTCACCGTATTCAGGACCCAAGTGTTGAAGGTGGTCTAGTACCACTGGTCTACGAAGAGGCCCAGATGACCCAAGGGCAAGGAGTTATTGCTGCTTCCTAAAGGGGCAGCCGCCTGTCCCTTGAAAGGGACGTCTGGCCTGAAAGGCTGTGCAGACCTATCCCTGAAGCCAGACCTGTCCACCTGGTGGTCATTCCACTGGGGGAAATATGGTTGCTGAGAGGGGCCTTCAACTTCGTTGGTATGAAAGGAATGCCGCCTATTGAAGGCGGTCAGACGTCTGTCAGCCCGTCTCAAGGAGGAAGGTAGGACTTTCCTTTTGTCCCTGCCTTCAACTAGGATTCTATCTAAGGATTCACCAAATAAAAGATCTCCAGAATATGGGGCAGATGTCAACTTTGATTATACATCCACTTGCCACTGCCTTAGACATAGGAGCCTCCCCGAGGCCACCAAAGTGGTCAATGCCTTGGCGGCATATTTGGTGGTATGAACGGTGGCATCAGCAGAGGACTAAGCAGCTGCAATGACCTTGTTAAGGTCCTGCAGGAGGCGAACCTGCTGTGGAGCCACCCTGGATTGGAGTTGGCGGAGCCACATTAGGGATGTGCAGTTAAAAAAGAATGCCATGGTGGAGGTCCTGATTGCCCAGGCAGCAGCCTGATGGGTCTTTCTCAAGGTAAGCTCAGCCTTGAGGTCTTCCGCCACATCCCCTGTCAGGACAGAGGAGGAAGCGACCAAGACAGCCACGGAGGATGAATTGTTGGCAGCTGCAGAGCTTGAGAAGGGGAGGGAGCAGTGCCAAAGATGTTCCTGTCATTCCCAGAGGAAAAGGGAAGCACTGTTGGCTGGGATCATTGCTTTTGGACCACGTCCAGGAAACGTTTTGGAGCTGGGATGAATTCGTGCTCCATTGTGGGTTCTGAGAATAGTTCCAGGTTGTCCCCTAGGAAACTGGCAACTGTCTCTGATGGAGGGGTTTCCTCCTGCAATTGCGTAGTTGCCTTTGCTTTGTGCAGCAAAGATTTAAACAATCCCGAGGGAAATAAGCCAGTAAAGGCAGGCACATTGGGGGGAGTGGGGATGTCCTCATCCTCCTATAGTTCCAATTGCATGTGGGCATCTTCCCCCAACAGGGAATCATCTGGAATGAACAGGAGACTGATAAGATGGCACGATAGGATTGGTAAGAGGCCCTTGCTGAGGGGCACCATGGGTGATAGATGTAGCTTTGTGCTGCTAGAGGCCAGTGCCAATGCCACTATAAATGGCCTGAGAAATAAGCATCTTGATGCTGTCAGGCAAAATCAGAGTCAGTGCCTCAGGCCAGTCGCTGTGGGTGTAAAGGAGGCCTCTGCCCTACTGTTGAGGCCAAACCTCAGGAGGGCAAGCAAAATAATCTTCTTGGTCAACCCTATGAGTCAGTAAACTTGGAGGGGACAAATCACCAGAGCATTTTGGGAACCTATTTTGCTGTGCCTGAATGGAAGGATTCAGCTCAGGCAGGGGAGAGAAGGAAGCTGCAGTTGCAGAGGGGCTGGAGGGAAAAAGTATCTCAAATTCTGCAAGATTTCTTTCAGTTCTGGCAACTTGCCTTTCCAGAGCTTTTTGTCTTCTTTTCTGGTCCTGCAATTGGGCCTTAAAGGCCGCTTTTTGCCTGCTGCCCCCCTCTGCCTTGCTGTTCTTATGCCCAGAGGACTCTGAGGCAGTGTTAGAACCAGCGCTCCCTTTCACATGGTGAGCTGCCATTTTGAGGAGAGGTTCTTCAGGACTAGCTGGCAAAACAAGATCCTGAGCCCTAGGGAAACTCTTCTGACCCAGGAGCTCCAAACGGTGGCGGCAGTGCTGGGGAACCGGCTAGCCAGCTCATATGGGGGCAAAAGGCGGGTTGTATTAGGGCGCCGTTGCTGGGACAGACCCAGAGTAGCCAGCACCTGCCACAATCAACCTCGATTACCAGGGAGGGGCAGCTTTGGCTCCGAGAGCGACCCGCTCTATTCAAGAGTCCAGGGCAATCAGCTCTATCGGCAGCCAAAAAAAGGTGGCGTGGGAGGTAGCGCAGCAACAGGCAGTTCAAAGGGAAACCCCGCTGGTGATTCCCGGGGCTCCCAGGCCCTGGCGACAAATGCTGTGGCCTAAAAGGCCATTCCACATGCTAAGGGGAAAGGTTCCCTGAATGAAGTGGAATAAGGAATTTGAGTAAGGGGTAATCCGATAGTTCAGAGGTCTGAGGAACGTCTCCACCTGTCTCTCTCGGGCCTGACTGAGTCAAAACTGGGGGCCAGAGAGAGAGGCAGGAGGTGTGGCTTCAAGTTATGACTCAGTCACTGGGCAGATCTGACTGTAGCAACCCATTCCTGGACTATCCTAGCAACTACACTGGAGAACAAAGAGTTAAGTAGAGTGGAACTGATTTTACAAATAATACCAAATTAAGCCAGAAACAGAATATTCAAATTCATATGAAATCAATATCTTATGAAATGCATATGAAAATAAAATTATAAAAGCAGGTATGTATAAGTAAATACTAATTGCCACAAATGAAAGCAAATACTAATTGCCACAAATGAAAGCAAATACATGTGTCCAAGCTTTCAGACTCATGTTGGAGCCTGTCCTAAGGGAACTTCTTTCTCTCCAGAACCATAAACGTTGTCACTAACAGGAGTGCTGATTTACCATAAGCTTATCAAGTACGGTACTTAAAAGCTCTTCTAGTTCCTGTTAGTTGACACTTTTTGACTGATGGGATTTGCAGCATCCCCAGTCTGTTGGATCAGATGGGCAGAAACTCTCAGAAAAATACAGACAAAATATATATTAGGGCTTTGCATCATTTTAGATTTCGGGGTGGGTGGATGCAGGGAGAACAAAATGGGCCCTCTCATTCAGTTTTCTGTAATCCCTTACAACAGTTGGATTTTTTCCTGGCATCTGGGATTGCCTGCTGCAACAGCAGATGGACAGAAGACGATGATGGATATTTACACGGAAGTGTGGAAGAGCTGGCTTAGAAGACTATGAGGTGTTTCCAATTTAGAGCCATGATAGGGTTAATTGTTATTGTTATTTAATGAGGTTGCACAGAATGATTCTGAAAATACAAAATCCTCCTGATGCAAATAATTTGTTTGTCTAAAGGAAGAAATCAATGTCCATTTCAAATCTCAATTAATTCATCTAAATTCAAAACACATCTGCTTGCTATAACACTTCTAGCTTGTTTAACTTTCCTGCTTGTTTAACTTTCTTTCTTTCTTTCCTTCCTTTCCTTGGTAGAGAAAATGATCTGATTAAAGCTCCTTTCTAAGCCACAGAGAGCTCTTTTGTACTTTTGCAAAGCTGAAAATGACTGACAAGACATTAATAACAAAACACAGCGCAGCCAGTCTTAGACTGCTAGCAACAACAATGGATGGTGCAAATCAAGCAGTCAGGGCTCAGAAATAATAACGTGCCCACATACCTGGCTGCAGCAGCACAACCCTTTCTGATCGATGGGTATAAATATAAAGGCTGATAGCACTGTAATAAAACAATGATGATCATCGAAAAGTATTTATTGCAAATTGGAAATGCTACTGTTTTTGGAGAGCAAAGCTATAAATAGGAGGTGACATCAACGGATGACTTTGAGGGTGAAAGCATGGCCTATTTCAGCTGCAGAGTCACCATTTCATTTGTTTAGGAGGAAAAGCTGAGATCACAGCTGAATTGAACAAAATCTTCAGAGGCTTAAAAGATAAAGTTAATAGCTGACCCGCTATCCCTTTTCCTGTAATTCTTCTAAAGCACCAACTGTCTAAACATACTACTGACATTTTAAAAGAAAATTATGAACTCTTCACCTCGAGTTTAAATGGCTTTAATCATATTCTTCTTAAAACATCTCTAGGGTAAAATATTCATTCTATTTTAAAAAAAAATAGATGTGTATCCAAATAAGTACCCATCAACAGAATTTGTTAGTGTTAACAGATAAGAAAATGAGACTGGTTGAATAGTCCATGAATAGAAATAGTATTTAGACTTATATACCAATTCACAGTGCTTTTACAGCTCTCTCTAAGCCGTTTACAGAGCCAGCATATCACCCCCAACAATCTGGGTCCTCATTTTACCCACCTCGGAAAGATGGAAGGCTGAGTCAACCTTGAGCCTGGTGAGAT
>JANHFT010006652.1:184932-216683 GCA_032467955.1 Pseudoxenodon macrops | reverse complement strand
ATTCTATTCTATTCTATTCTATTCTATTCTATTCTATTCTATTCTATTCTATTCTATTCTATTCTATTCTATTAAATCATCCTTTTGTGGCTTCTTTTCACAACTTCTTTTCAAGTATAACAAACAAATAATGTAAATATAAGGAATATATAAACCAGATTCTATTTCCCCAAAATGTGCTACATGTTTAATTTCCAAGAGAACCGCAGGGCAACGTTTGAAGCATCATTTGTACACATTTTCTTCTTTAGAAACTGTCATGTGGATATTTATGCATCCTATTTCCAATCCTAAAAAGTTCAATGTTTGTTTGTTTAATTTATTTTGTTTTTCACATTTTTGAACAACCCATCAAAGATCCATCTTAATTTGGGGGCATCAAATCCTAACCATATGTAAAGACTATCATAAATACAACACCCCGTAGTATTTCTTAAAACATCTCTTATCTGCTTCATCTTTGAAGAAAAGTTTTTTTTTGTTATCTTAATATTGTCCAGTTTATTGGTGCAGATCAAAAAATCAGCCTTGCTGGGTAGATTGATGGGAGCCTTATCAGGTATACCAGACAGAAAGCATAACCGGATTAACTAGCTCTACTTTATTGTAAAGCTACATTAACAGAACCTTGCAAGTATTCCTTTACAGTCCAAGAAACTAGGGAGAGTTTCTTCTGAGCCTTTTGTCCTGCCCACTGTCTTGCTATGGGATATGCTATCACTTATCTGACCATACCTTGACAAAATCTCTTGGCCCAAGGATCCCACAAAGTCATATATAATTACAGATGGAGTATCCAGAGGTTTGCGGGGGTAAATGTGGAGAAATAATTGGGCATCTCAATAGTAACAGCAGAAATATTGCTTAAGTCAAGGTGAAGGCTCCCAGATAAAGGGCTTTCTGCATCTACAGTATCACAATTCTTATCCATTTCTAAATACCCCATAGTCTATTCCATATAATAATTTTATGGTATAATTTCAAAAATGCTCTTTTTTTTACCTCCAGTGGAGATAGTTAATATCTATGCAATCCCTCTGCCTCCCATTATTATTAAACGAATAAATAAAACCAAGAGCATGCTTGCTTTTGCAGCTTTTGTTATTTTGATAAACATGGTAAGATCTCAAAGAGACTCATCGGAAAACAATATGGTAAGAAGGGCAAGTAAAAATATCCACCTTCTTCCAAGTTGCTTCAGTTATATGTTTTAGTTTCCTCACATTCCCCAGCAGTTGTACTATTACATTTTACCCTTCTTTTGGACTTTTTATAGAAAAAAATAAAACATGAGAGCATTTCAAATGATGTCACTTGGGACCTATTCACCTCCCTAAAATTCCATATATTAGAGACAGTACAGCACAATAAGGGATTGATCTAACCCACCAAAATTGATAATTATTGAAGAAATATAAATTCTAGTTTGGAATTGCCTCTTCAGACAACATAGGGAGCCAGTGATAGGGAGGCATTATGAATGATAATTCCTTGTTGCAACTGGGCTATATTTTAGTACTGAGGCCAACATATTAAAGGGCATGTGAATGTAGGAAAGATCCTTGAATTGTCCCCAATGCATTAATCTGTTCTTCTCTGTGGGTTGAGATATGTGTTTGTGTGTGTCAGATAACATTAATAATTGAGGGCAAAACCATCTTCCTCTCTTATCTTATTCTACTCTAGTTCATACCAGGGGTGAACATTCACTTACCTTCCCTACCGATTTGCAAATGTGCGTGCTCTGCATGCGTGCTGGCACACACCATCATCCGTGCGTGCACAAAGTCTTCTGTGCATGTGGAAAGCCTTCTGCGCATGCACAGAAGGCTGAATATTATCGCTAAAAAGGGGTGTCATGACATCCATGTGGGTGGGCGGGGCTTCACGCAGTCAGCTCTACAGGATTGCATGATCCGGATAGAACCGAATGAATTTCACCCCTGGTTCATACTCTTGGCTTGTCATTTTAGCATCAAAAACAGGAATTATATAGCAAGGCAATTCTATGGCAGAAAAAGAAGAGAGCGTTTGTCAATAAGCTATTTAAACATTATCCAGAATTCCAAAAATATAAAGTTTATTACAGAAAGATGCTCTAGAAATAGTATTCTCGTCAATCGCTAGCAACATACAGTGTTTGTTCATCTCAAAATGCATTTCCATAACATAGCTGAATGAATTTATTATTATCCCTGGATAAATGATAGAACTGCTAGGGAGCATCAAGACAATCAGAAAAAAGAGGTCCAAATTAAATCAGGAACAGACATTTTCACTCTGACATCCTAGACTCCTTTGCAGAGAGATATCAACTGTAATTGTTGCTGTGGCTGTTGTTTGTTGTTAAAGCAAAATTCTATGCTGGCCCAATCTGAGCAATGCCACCATTTTAGGGTATGAATATATTGCAGAGTAAAGATAATACAAGTGGAATGCCTAAAGAACCATGGGAGGCAATTTGAGTTAAAACAGAAACAAATAGATACTAGATTTTTTTCTTGTGCAGATATAATCAGGTGCAGAGGTGGGTTCCTAGCAGTTCTATCCGGTTCTATAGAGTAGGTAGTAACTCCACAGTGAAGTCATGGAGCCGGGTCTGTCGGTGGCTCCATGGGCACTGCCATCTTGGCGTTTTTGATTGCCGCGCATGCGCTCAAGGCGCAACCCTGAGCAAACCAGTAGAAGGAAGATTCAGAACCCACCTCTGATCAGGTGCATCAGGGAGAGACACAGATACAAGGAAAAAAATCAGAGCAAATTATTTCAATGCATTCTTTAAAAGAACATTGACAAAACAGAATAAATTTTTTTTCTTAGTAGCTTTAAAAACACACACAAGAAAGGCTTTTTCCCCCCTGAATAGCCTTAACAAACGTAGACAATAGCTGGCCCTTTTCTTTGTGTAAACCTAGAATACAAATTGTTATTATAATGACATAAAGTCAGGGTTTAGATTCAAAATCTGTAGTTGCAATTATCATAGTTGTTCTTCTAAAAGGAGGCCTCTTTTCAAAGGCCTCTTCCCCCTCCCTTTTTCTTCTGCTAATAACATCTCCTGACACAGTTCTTCATTGATTGTCTGAGCGGCAAAGATATGGCTATATAGAAAATTCATCACAGCAGGCAAAGTAGATGAAGTATTCAATTTAGGGTGTAAATTGCTTAGCCTCTATATGATAATGTTAAGTGAAGAGACCAGTTACATAGCACGGTGTAGTATACATATGATGCAACAATATCAAACTTTCAAATCAAACAAAACCACCATTATTTCAGGGAAACAAATCTATCTATCCATCTATTTACAATCTACATCATCACCATCTATCATGAAATAAGACTAAATTAATAGTAATTAATGACACATCCTCCATATAAGAAACTTAAAACTCAATTTTCAATTTTTGTTTAGTTAGTATTATGTTTTTACTTTTGCTCCTCTCTGCTTAATCTACCACACTTATATGAGAAAGCACCACAGAATCAGATAGAAAAGATTTTCTCAGCACATCATTTTATATAAAATTCAAACTCTTGATTATACATCAAATCCAGTTATATTTGTGTGACCCTCTCAGGACATTAATAATCAAAGTCTTTGAACATTTTGTCATGATAGCCCATCCCCTCAAACAAATGCAACCCTTTGTATTCATTTTAAAATATATTTCAGGAGCACTAGCACCCATTTTTAATCCAGTTGATACCAAAATGAGAAAGCATGTGACATCACAATACAAGCCCCATCCTTTTGTATCACAGGTGTCAAACTCATCACGTCCTTTTGTATCACAGGTGTCAAACTTATCACGTCCTTTTGTATCACAGGTGTCAAACTCATCACGTCACATTACCATCACGTGACATATCGTGACTTTTTTTCCCTTCGCAGAGCTGGGGTGGCTGTGGTCTGCACATGATGCATCCTGCCTGCGGGACACCAGTTTGACACCCCTGCTGTATGTAAAGGGCAAAGTTTGCATGACATATCTCTCTATACATATGTTGCCACTTGTCTTTTCCTTACTTTACAGATACTAGTGAGTAAAAGAACAAAAAACAGGCAGTTACTTCTAAAGCTGTTGGATATAACTGCACAAGAACTAAGAAATAATTAGGGAAACCTGTTTATAATGCAACCTATATGAAAATTTAAAACTATCACTGCTTTATTCAAGTTGGAATCAAAACAGTAATAGATGCTGGGCCATTTCCATTGAAACAGACTAACAATGAGGCCTAGCCTGCTAGGAAACATAAGAAAATAACTGTACTTTTGTTAATATAATTTTTATAATCATGGCTGTGGAATATATATGGAGAAAGTAGTTCTGCCTCACTGGCCTCTAATTAAATTCTTGCATGGCTTCAGAGAAACAACATATCACTTATTTTGTGAAGCTGAAATGGACCTCTGGACTACTTAAAGCATACCTCCATTAAAACATTCAATCATTATAGTTTCTCAACTTTTTACAATATTTAAAACTCCTTTTACAAACGGATTAATAACTAACTTAAATGAATGGGTATATATCATATAGTGCATAGGACATTTCTCCATATAAATTTTGGCCCCTAGATTGGAATAGAAATCTCTCCAAACTGCCATCTATATTTCAGGAAGAAGTAATCTTTATGGAAAATCCTTACAGGTACATAAATTAACTGAAATAGATGCAAATGGTTAAATCATTAGGTGGATTTACACTTTCTAATTAAAGTTTTATAACACTATATGCCAATAAGAAAAGTATAATGAAATGGATTAGTGTGGAATTAACGATGAAAGTTTTTTAAAGAACGTAGAATCCCCTACATAATTTCTTCACCGTTTTTATTTCTTCAAATCAATTATTTAATTCTCAAAAGAAAATCTGTTAAATAAAAAGTTCCATGGAATATTATTTATTTTCATTTAATATAAAATTCTCCACTAGCAATAATACTATAATTCTTAAGGAATACGATTTTGAAAGGTTATTGGCATTTCAGAATTAGAAGGTATCTCAGCATATAAACCTATAAGCTTTATATATTGTTCATATTTACAACTAATTGTCCCAAGATTCAACACTTAGATATCCTTTGAAGTAGGAAAGACTGTGTTTTTACTTGCCCATCAAGAACCTATGTGCTAATTTAATCAATCATGTTAGTAGTATCTTTTTGACGGTGAGATCTGCTCCTCCTAGTGGTGGAGCTGTATACTTCTCATCCACCAGGGTGGTGCTGACAGGAACACAGATCAAACTGACACCAGGTCCAGGCGACAAGCCAGTCGATCAAGGTTTGTTGTTGTTTTTTTGTCACAACCTATAGATCTACAGCCATCTCCATCAAAATGCAGACATGACCCATATACTGCATTTGATTGTGCAAGATGGCACTTATTGGTCCCAAAAGTGGACCTGTTCCTGCGAGAAAAATGCTAGGAAGATGAGAAGATGAGATATTAGTAGTATCTTTTTCTATAATGCATAAATAAAATAGTGAGATAAGACTAAAGGCCTGAAATAGAAATATTATAAATATGAAGTACTTATTATAGAGAAAACATGGCAACAATCAGAATTGTTTAGTATTTCATACCCCCTCTTTGCTATACCCACATTAGCTGCTTCAGTTGAATAGGAGAAATGTGTTGTCATTATCCATATTAGTTGCACCACACACACATCGCTTGTAGAGACCACCTTCATGACCGTTATCATATTCTAATAGGTTTCATCCGCTCAATCTGCCAAAATCTGTCTTCACATGCTCGTAGACAAGCCCCTATCTCATTGAAGGTCAGTGACCCAATAGCTACTCTCAATCTGGTTTGATCAGCCCATTGAAGCTGTTGCCTGGGGTGTGGCCGCTGTACATGCTACAGCTACTAGAAGGCACAGGT
The DNA here is from genome assembly GCA_032467955.1 of Pseudoxenodon macrops. Lineage (NCBI taxonomy): Eukaryota > Metazoa > Chordata > Lepidosauria > Squamata > Pseudoxenodontidae > Pseudoxenodon > Pseudoxenodon macrops. The sequence continues at coordinate 210,784 of JANHFT010006652.1, read as the reverse complement.
GATGGCTGAGTGACAGGTCGGGACCAAAGATGGACGAGCTGCCATAAAACGAGCTGCCGTAAAAGGACACAACATGTCCCTACACCAGAGGTGCTACCCCTCCCTCAACACACCATACATCGACAAGTCTGTGATAATCATAGAGGAATATCACTGCTTTCCATTGCAGGCAAGATCCTTGCATGAGTGTTGCTGAACTACCTGACTGACCATCTGGAACAGGATTTATTACCTGAGACACAGTGCGGTTTCCACAAAGTGGACATGGGAAACTATTCAACTTGCGAAGACTCCAGGCTGTCACCAAGATAAAGGAGACTGTGGTACGTGACCTTCTCTTTGCTGACGACTGTGCCCTGAATGCTGGCTCATAGCTGGAAATACAATCCAGTGTGGATAAATTCATAGCAGCATGCAACAACTTCAGCTGCGTCTCATCAATATAAAGAAGACCGAAGTGATGCATCAGCCAGTTCCGAAAGCCCCACCAAGAGCCCACCATCACAATGAAGGGACAAAAGCTGTAAGCAGTGGATTTACAATTTACATATCTTGGCAGCACCCTCTCCCATGCAGTAACAATTGACATTGAGGTCAACTGCAGAATCGCCAAGGCAAGCTCTGCATTTGGCAGACTACTGATCAATGTATGGGACCGCCATGGAATAAGCCTTGCTACAAAGATCAACGTCTACCGAACAGTAGTGCTGATGTATGCCAGTGAGACTGTATACAGGAGGCATGCTAGGCAATTGAATCACTTCCACACAACCTGCCTCCATAGAATTCTGAGGATCCGGTGGCAGGACAAGGTGCATGTTGGTGTGGCATTGCTTTTCTCTGTTCAACAAACACAATAGGACCCTACAGACACCCATTTTTTCCAAGTCTTTCTATAATGTAAGCTCACATTCACAACCATATATTTTTAAGCTTGGGCAACTGCTACATTATTTACCCATGTCATAAATCTCATTTAATCTGTTCTATGAAAATAATGTCTCCAAGAAAGCACAATAACAGCATGCAACTGAAATAGCAATGTAATTCCTGCTTCCAATTCTATTTCAAAGAATGAGTTCTCCGCTTCATCGAGGAGAGAGCATCTCACCACAGCAAGGGGAAAAAATTGCTATCTGTATGTGCATGTATGTGTGTATGTGACAACAGTTTATCTTAATATAATCTGGTTGCAATGGCTGCTGCAGAAAATTGTTTTTAGTTTGCTGCACCATGGGAAACCATCATTACTGGCAAGATTGGAAGAAAAAAACTTATCAATGACAATTCCTAGCTTTCTGTTCCAGTGAGGTCTAACGGCTGTGTATCTTTGACTATAATAGTGCAGCTATCTTCTCAGCTCTTAACATAAATAAATTGGAGACAAAAAGATTTCACGACTAAATTCTGTATCAAATATTATCATGATATAAAATTCATAGTATATTCATCAAACCTTTATAACCACTACTTTTTAAAAAAGCTGATAAAATGTAATATCCTTCGGTATGGATAAAGCTGTATGTTTTTATCCTTAGGACTATATGATATTGATTCATTTTCTTTTTTCCTCTGAATGTGTCAGCCATAAAGCAATCTCGTCTACCTTTATTATATTTTTGTTTTCAACAGTCAAGTTACAGTTGAAGCTCACATATCAAATGGAAAGGGACATTTATTCACAGGAACATAAAGCTACAGATTTATCTCATCTTTTTCATTGCTACCTAATAAAATTTCACCTAGTACAAAAACACTTAAATTGAACAATCTCATCACTATGAAAGTTTGAAGTCATTCAACTTGTGTTTCCCTTGTATTTCCTATAGTCCCTGGAGTGCCTGAACTATTGACAGAGTCCAACGTTTGAAGCCCCAACCCTTTAAGGGCTTCCTAAAATGATACAAGTTGTATTGTGTTATCTTACTAAGTACCATAACGTTCTCGACCAACATACAATTTCATGACTCATAAGAAAAATAACTTTTCATTTTTAATTCTGAACTTGCTCTATAATTCCAGCATTATATCTTGACTTACATGGACTTTCACCTGTACACTTCATAAAATATACATTTTATATTCATTATAAAATATACATCTTATGTGTATTTTATTTTATTATTTTATTTATCTACTACTTACCTTAATTATTAGACAATATCTGATTTTGTAATGATAAGCATGTTATTTTCACTTCCTACTCCTGATTGTAAATGTTTCATGAAAATGCCAATTCCATTTTCAGCTCTAATTTTCTGTTTTTACACAACACTGGAAAATAATTAGTTAATTCCTCAAGGCCAGCGTATCTTGCAAGATCACACTAAACAGATCAAAGAAACATCATAACAATTCTTGCTGTGTGTTGAAATTGCCTTTTTGCAAACATAAAATATGAATCTAAAAAATAACTAGGCTGGATCAGGCTATAGGGCCACCTAGTCCAGCATTCTGTATTACACCATGGGCATTTAGATAGATTTGGACCTAGCAATAAAAGTAAGAAAAGCCTACAACCATCCATGTTACTGCCACATATTTCCTTATTTATTTATTTGACATTTTATCCCATATTTATTACTTTATAAGTTAATCCAAGGCAGTTAGCATACATAATATTCCTTACTCCTCCTATTTTTCTTACCACAACCCTGTGTCATGAGTTGGGCTGAGAGAGAATGACTTGCCCAAATTTATGCAGCTGGCTTTCATGCCTAAGGCAGGACTAGAACTCACAGTCCCCTGGTTTCTAAGTCAGCACCTTAACCACTTTTTAATTGGATCATTTTAGGACAGAATTATCTTACATTCAAGGTTGTCCTCCTTTCAGATAATCCAGTAAATTTTTGTGGGTAAGAATATGACATCACTTCATATTATGTATAACTGTTTTAAATCCTTTCAATAGAATATTATTAACTCACAGTGATTACTGTTTATAATGATAGGGAAATACATCGTTCTTCATCTTGATGCACCATTCCTAAGAGGTCTGTAAGGGGGCGTGCATAAGCGCACCACTGTGCCTACCATCCCTGTCCTACTGTCCCCATTTATTTGTACTCATTTCATGTGCTCATGTCCACGTTTATACTTATACCTGTTATCTCGTACATGTTTGACAAACTAAATAAAATAAAATAAAATAAATCTTCCAAGATAACTTAAAGATTACAAGGGACTCCAAGATGAAAACAAGGTCCTTTAAGGTTTTATAGTATTAATGATCTGGCTCTGTTTTATTTTATAATCAGATGATTTCAGTTAAATAAAAGTTTCAAATACTGTGTAATATTGAATGGAGAAGCATCTTCTGAGGAAATGGGTCAAAAATCGGAAAGATATTAGAGTTTTCAGAAGTTGCAAAGTTTCATCTAAATAGTGTTTGAGAAGGGTTTCATAACAACATTAAAAAAAATCTTAAATTAAGGGAGGGATAGAAAAAAGAACAGCCTCCAAATTGTGCAGCGAAGAGCCTGTAGAGATTCTATGGTGAACTAATGAAGATGATATTCCATTCTGTCTTGCAAACACAAGTTGCAACAGTCTACTAAATGTGGGCTCTACCAACTTTGTATCAATTGTTTTACTGGGCTGGCAGATGTATCAGCTTGGCTGGTTAACAAGGATGCTGTGCCTTGTGGGAATAATATGCCAACTGTGCAACTTTTCTTTTAAAAACTGTTTGATTGCATCTTAACACAATAACATTGTTAGTATAATATGCATTGATATAAATACATGTATTTTATGCAATAGTTTAACAACAAGCATGCTGTTTCAGGTTTGATAATGTAAAGAAGAATGCTCACTCACAAACAAAATGAAAGCTGGGAATGGAAGGGGAACAAAAAGTCTTAAGAACTTCAGAGAGAGAAGACACTAATAGGAAACATACCGCAAAGCAGACTCATGTGAAAGATTGAGGAAAGATAATTTTATAACATATAGATCTAGGAAGAGATAATGTTTCATATAAGACATATTACACGAAATTGAAAAAGGACAGGGAATAAATCTGAGTCTTTAATATTTTTTCCTCTATTTCTCAACTTCCAAGCAGCCTTGTCTAAACAAATTCTATTCAGAAGACCAAGAAACAAAGAGAAGAGCAATGCTCTCGGGATAGGTGGGAAGAACAGAGTTGGCAACAGTATTAAAGTTTGTTAATATCAAAGATGCACCATTAAATCTTACTTTTCAGCTTCATCCATATGGAGCAGGTAAACTACAGGGATGTTTAAGACTCTACAACACAGGTGTCAAACTCGATCGTGTCATGTGATGTATCGTGACTTTTTTTTCCTTTGCAGAGCCGCGGTGGACGTAGCTTGAGCATGACACATCTGGCCCATGGGCCACCAGTTTGACAGGCCTGCTACAAAGTCCGCTGTGTCTTCACAGCCTACTGAAATCTCTCTAAAGTGATTCAAGGCTTCAGATTTGATACCTCAAAATCAATTCATAAAATAGAAATAAAAAGGAGATTCCAAGCTTCACTCAGCCTATAAGCAACGTGTCGAGGGGAAAAACCAAGATCTCCTTCCAAATTCTTTGACACAAATTTTCAAGTGCACAATTCCAATTCTGAAAATCCAGAAAGTCCAGTTGCCTCTTGAAAAAGCACCTTTGGAACAACCATGACCTGGATGACTAAGAATCTCCATAGACTAATATTGATCTGAATAAAGCCACATCAATAATCTTGGTCTTCATTTGGTCAGTTTTCATCATGACAAAACTATACTGCTGCTTGGCCATATTGGCAAACAAAAGATGAATTTCCTGAAGTGCCTGAATTTCCTAAAATGTTCAAAGATAAGAAAGCAGTGAGTATAATTTTCCAAGCACTGCTTTTCCCCAAATGTCAAAAGGGTCATTTTGTAGACTGCACCTGACATCAATACATCTCCGCAGGAAAAATATATATATGTGAAAGTAGTTAAAGTGTATCTGCCTTTTCAAATCTAGTTCAATTCCCTGTAAAAAGCTGTCCTATTTACAAAACAATCAGGCAGGTTGTAATAAAACCATTCATAACATGTGGCAGTTCTCTGACATTATACAGAATTTAATATGCACATATTCATTCTCCTAAGAAACGTGTTGTGCTCTCTCACACACAAATCATGCTAGAGTGAACCAATTATAGATCTTGGCATTAGAAAATAACTATATAGCATATGCTGTGTACACTAGATGGATGCCACCCACAGAAGGTTAATGAAATGTTGCATTACATCAAGCCATTATAGAGCAAATGCCAAGGCTGTGCTATTTCAATGTCTCCTCTGCCTCTGATGAAAAAGACAGAAAAGAATGAGCTTTTCCTATGGGTCTCACACATTTGTTGGTCCTTCCATATGCTAATGTTTTCTTTAATGCAGGCACTGGTGTCTACTGCCAACTTTGTGTCAAGGGTAAAAAAAAAAAACCAACTGTGGGAGCAAAGAAATGACTACTAGATAAGTACTTCCGCTACATGGGAAATAGTAACTAAATGAAAAGATATCTGCTTTCCATATAGCATAAATTGCTGGAGAAAATACACACTTGAGTGAAATTCAAGCTCATTCATAGATGTGTTATTGTTCTTGTTTGTTTTTCTCAACAATTTGTAGAAAGGAACCTTGTCTCTTCTGTCAAAATACAGGTTTTAAGTTTGCGGGCCTAATACATATTAACAAGTTAACATTGTTTATTGCTGTAGAGCTAAAGATTTGCTCTGAAAACCTCTATGTGTGTATTTAGATGCTCAACAGCTGCAGTTTATATATTTAGCTCAGTTAAAACACCTTATAATAATAATAATAATAATCTGGTAACTGTGTTTGTAAGAATATGAAAGCATATAGAGAACATAGTGATCTTATCTTGAAGTCAGAAAGTTCCTCAAACTGAAAACTGCTGGCCAGCTGCACTCTCCAAAGGGAGAATGCAGGGGAGAAATACATAAAAAATGAGAATTCTTCCCTTCAAAACAATGTTTCCCACGTGGCTTACAAGCTCTTTCTGCATTTGAGCCTAGAAATATCATTATCCATTACAAAGGCAAGACCATGGGGCATGCTTTCATGTGTCAGGGAGTCCTATAATACGTTTCAACAGAAAACCTTCACTACTTGAAATTCTGTTAACAGCCAGATGCACAATTGCTGAATCAGGAACACATTGTACAATTTCAAACACCGGATTAGTTTTTGTCTACCTTTTTGTTTTCTTATTGAATTATGTGACATGATTTTTTTTTTAAAAAAGAACCCAAAGCCTTGTTGCCTGTCATTAATCTTTTCACATAAGCAAATCAGCAGTCCCTTTAATCACTTGGATTGATATTGTGATTACTGGTAAAGCATCACATGCATCTGCCAATTTCACAACTATCAGATTCATGACAACATGAAAGCACAAGATAAACAGCATCATAAAGCATGCCAAGGCTGGAATTAAACATTAGACCCATCATAGGGGAGATGGATTACTCTTTTATTGTACAATAATCCATACTGTAGTTAAATCTGGACATGCCATTCTGACTATGGCTTCTTTCATTTCAAACAGCAGTTTTAAGCAGATACACATGAATGCATTTTGGCTTGTTGGGTGATCACGAGAAAGAAAAGCAGCTGCATACACTGTTGAAAGATTTTTTTTTTTAATCCGCTGTCTGTTTCCTCCACCCCCTCTTATTTGCAGCTACAAATGAAAATAATTAGCAAATGAAAGATAATTAGCAAGCATGGAAAATCTTACATAAAATTTAATGGAGTATTGGAAACTAAATGTACTTATAAAAATAATAAATTTTAGATTTGAAATATACCTGAAAATAATCATCTCTTAATACTCTATTCCAGGTTCACTATAATCAAAGCAAATTTTATTTTTTATAAATAAGGAATGGTTAGAGAGCCATGCTGGTGCAGTGGTCAGATTGCAGAATTGCAGGCTACTTCTGCTGACTGCCTGCTCCTGGCAATTTAGCAGTTCAAATCTCACTGGCTCAAGGTTGACTCAGCCTTCCATCTTTCCGAGGTCGGTAAAATGAGGACCCAGATTGTTGGGGGTGATATGCTGGCTCTATAAACCGCTTAGAGAGGGCTGTAAAGCACTGTGAAGAGGTATATAAATCTAAGTGCTATTGCTATAAGAGACAGCATTGGCGCAGTTGGATAGTGGCCAGGGCAAGAGGCTCAAAAGAGAGCCTCACTAGTTTGTCAAGCTGCACAGGAGATTGGGGGGGGGGGAGAGAACTGTACTTTTATAATTGAATGATTCGGTCAATGCAGCTTCAAAATAAAGTAAAAAAAGCTCATCTTGTTGTGGTTCCTATCTGGTTTAATCTGCAAAGCCAAGAGTTATTATAGCTAAGCTCAATAAAAGTAATTTTAAACTTCTTGTGGAATAGATTTTTTGATCAGGCCTATCTAGCAGAGTTGAAAGGATCAGAGATCAACTTTTCAAATGGCATAGCTAGTGCTACGGAGTCCTCTCTTTTCTCCCTCAAAAATTATAGGCTCAAAAAAACCTCCAGTTGACACTGCTAGATATTATCGTTGTCATCTCGTGGGGTCCTGTCTCTTAGCTTCCAAATTGGGATGACTATGAATTGTTTTACATAGAAATAACCACCCATATGATTAACATTCAGAAAAATTTGTTCTTCTAGAACAGTGATGGCGAACCTATGGCACGTGTGCCAGTTACACACACATTACAAAAACTCATCTAGACATTACCAGGAATTGAAACTTAACTTAAAGGCACAAATAAATAAATACTATATTCTATCAGATATACAAGTTAGTGTAAGAAATAATATATATACTTTGCTAGAAAAGAAAATTGTGGATCTTGTAATAAAACTCCATAAGCATACAGACAGACATTGCATTCATGTTGGCATATACTGAACAAGTCAGTTTGAACAGGAAAATATGACAGCTATTGTTTTCCCTCAGGCAAGTATCCCAAAGGAGATAAGACTTGCAAACTGAAGCGATATCAACCTATGAAGGATACAAATGTATAGTGTATTTTTAATAAAGCAAGTCACCAAGAATCTCACCATAGAAGAGAAGAGCCCATTCTCAATATCACAAATAAATCATTCAAGTAATTTGAAGGCAGACCTTACATGACAGAAGTGCTTTCTGTTCTGTCAAAGGAAAAGAAAGTGAAGATATTGCTGGCTTTTAGTATTGTAGACTCTCTGAAAGGCAACTGCAAGTAGTTAGCATATATAAAATATGATCAATTGGTCAGGTAGCAGGAATGAAATGTTTTATTTTCATTACCTACCTGTTTCCAACTCATAATGGCTTATCATCTTGTACATATCTCTGAAGCTTAATCATATGATCATAAATTCAAGTATACATAGAAATAACACCAATCCAAATATCATAGTAAGATCTGGTTTAAGTTAAAATACAGTTTTCCAAATTTGTATTTCACATTCAAAGTAATAACAGTTATCTGGTGACATGGATATATACTCTATAAAAAATATTATTGAACCAATTAGAATATATGCCTGCAACAAAACACCTTTTAAAAAAAAGGTTTTGGTTTTGTGCTTTGAGTCGGCTATGAATTTCTTTTCTCTCTGTTGTTCTGATAATTTGCAATTTTGTAATGTAATTCAAACCAGATTATAAAGAAAGAACAATAAGGTGAAGGTTCCTCTTGCACATATGTCCTAGTCATTTCCGACTCTAGGGGGTGGTGCTCATCTCCGTTTCAAAGCCGAAGAGCCAGCGCTGTCCAAAGACGTCTCTATGGTCATGTTGCCGGCATGACTAAACACCGAAGGCGCACAGAACCTTCCCACAAAAGTGGTCCCTGTTTTTCTACTTGCATTTTTACATGCTTTCGAACTGCTAGGTTGGCAGAAACTGGGACAAGTAACGGGAGCTCACTCTGTTACGTGGCACTAGGGATTCGAACCGCAGAACTGCCGACCTTTCCGATCAACAAGCTCAGCGTCTTAGCCACTGAGCTACCGCGTTCCTGCCAGCCTAGGCTGTATTACCTCCAGCATCTACTTTTGCAGGTAGGAAATAAAGGATTTGTCTTTGAAAGAGAAACATCGTTCCCTAGCTATTTTACATATGGCTATTCCCATCAGCAGCTATGATGATGACATTATTTATAGGATCTTATAGATATTGAACCAACTCTGTTTTGTTGGGACTGCAACCCTGTGAATGTCCATTATCAGACATTCAGCACTACTACTGTTGTCAACCTCTCAAGTAAATCAGACAAGATGAGCTAATTCTACTCTATTATAAAACTGCATTAATAGCATCTTGTAAGTCTGAAAGAACAAATCTCCAGCCATCTCTTGATAACTGCCTGATAAGTTAGAGTGGACCCTTTTTAGGTTTGTCTGCCTGTTACTCACTTGTCAACTCCTTTTATCTGATTGTTCCCTAGGCAGCAACTCTTCCGCCTAACTTCCAAAGAGATTCTCACATTCCATTACAACTTCAGTTTGCTTCTTGTATTGCACACTCCCAATCAAGAGAAGTTGATTGTAGTTATCTTCTGCTATTCAGTCAGTCATCAGTTTGCTATAGCAGCTATAGGATAAGAAACAGTTGCCTGACTGGTTGTTGAGAGACTAGGATCCTCTTAGTTTCATTCTTCCTGGATTCAGGCCGGTTTTCAGGACTTGCTCTGGTCATTTCTTTAGTATAGATGATTAGAGAAAATAGAAAAATGTTGCCAAGAGAAAGCCAGGTCAGACTCTTCTAGAGAAAGGTTCCCTGAGGATGGGTTCTAGCAAAAGTCCGAAAGCTTAGACAATTAAACTTCTGGTCCCAGTGATCAACCCAGAATGGATCCTGCAACATTATCCTAGGACCTAGGACATGTATATTCAGCTTCATTCGACAAAGCCAGATTTCTGCTCTAGCTGGAACCTACTTTAGTGCAGCCAGCTCATATTGACCCACATGCTCAACCTGGTCACCTATTATCCAACCATATTTGTTTGGAAATAAAAATGTCCGAGTTGCATATTTTAATTTAAGCCCAAATGAGCCCAATGGAACTACCTTCAAAGTAAATATTTTGAGTAGTCATGCCATGGGCTTTTGGGGAAGACATGGTGAACTGAAGATATCTCTGCAAATTCAGAGCCAACAACTGCAGCAAAGACTAACGAACCAATGACTATACTAGTTTTTTTGCAACCTCTGAATACTAGTTTTTTTGCAACCTCTGAAGAAGAGGATGGAAGATCGCCCAATATGCTCCAGGCAGCTGCTTCTCATGAGGATACCACAGGATAACAGTCTTCCATAGGTTTGAGCCTATGAAGGGAAATGAAGGGATTAGCCACCTTGCTTGCAACTGCGGCAGAGATTTTTAAAGGATGTAGTTTTCCAAGCCTCACTTCCTAATCACTTTCAGAAATAGTTTTTAACCACCTAAAAGCTGCTAGAGACTTTCAGAATGAGAAGCTTGAAAAGTCACCAAGTGAGCTTAGCTTCAACTCTGAATAAAACAAGTTAATTACATGCTTAAGAAATTAAAGAATTTGAAATAAATTGCAAAAAGCTAAATACGATTTTTGACCTAATAAAGTTACAAAGAGATTAAGAGCTCAGGTAAAGTTGGAATGTTTTTACTAATAAGATTTTGGAATTGAGAACTCCATTTATTTATGGAGCCTCCTTAAAAATGGACTCCCCTACAGACTCATGACCATAGTACCTACTTGTAGAATAACCTGAGATTGCCATGTGGCAATCTCTATAGGAAATGCATCACATTGCATCGGCCAGGTGTCTCTCTCTACAAAAAACAGATAAGTTGGATGCTGTTGGGTCCTGGAGCTGGTTGATGATCAGACTACATCCCACAAGTCCCTTGTGTGGTTGAGTGAGAAGCAGGATGAGGCCTACAAACTGTAACACCTGCCCCCCACTCACCAGTAGCTTCTGCTTCCTGACTTTAGGCTCCCTTTGGTTGCTAGATGGGAAGGAGGCTGAAGATTAAAACATGTGTGCCATTAGCTTCTACTGCCCAATTTTAGGCTTCCTTGGGTGGCTGGATTGGGACCAGGCCAAGACCTGGGGGGAAATCAAGGGGCAAGGAGTAGAGCATAACAGAATAACAGAGTTGGAAGGCACCTTGGAGGTTTTCTAGTCCAATCCCCAGTATAGGCAGGAAACCCTATATCATTTCAGACAAATGGTTGTCCAATCTCTTCTTCAAAACTTCCAGTTTTGGAGCACCCACAACTTCTGGAAGCAAGTTGTTCCACTGATTAATTGTGCTGTCAGGAGAGCAGGAGGCAAGAGGGCCATTAAACAAGTCCATCTTGCTTAATGGCCATCACCACCTGCAACCCTATTGGACAGTCTGCCTTACAGTCATAAGTCAAGGACTACCTGTATATGGCTCAATCACATCTTGTCTTAACTGCCTGTTTTCAAGCTATGGAGTATCAAATATTCTAACCTTTTCTAACTACATAGGGTAAGGGTTCAAACCCCTCACTGTCCTCTAATCCTTTTTACAATACTATTATCTTTTTTCAAATGTAACTACTAAAAGTGGACACAGTATCACAGTTGCTGATGCAGATTTGTGTAAAGGCTTTACAATGTTGGCCGTTCTACCTTTATGTCAAAATCATGGCTAAGAGTGGCAAAACATTTATCGATAAAATATCTGTTGCGAACTTTGCATAGGCGTCAGGAAGGGCATCTGGTCAATAAATTCTCAGCTCATTCAGTCACCCCAACTCTATCCTGAATAAGGGATTACAGGATTGTAAAAAAAAAAAAGTGATATGTGATTCATTCTTTTCCAAATCCTGGAAAATTCTCTCCCTAACTTGGCATGGCTCCTGCCTTCTTTCATATCTGAACTGGGTAGAACCAGAGACAAAAGCTTCTAGCAAACTTCTAGGTTAGATAACTTCTATGGGGAAGGGATGATACCTATGCACAGGAATTTAACCTAAAGTAGTTCTGGATTTCCTTATTAAAGTTATTGATATTAGTTTAGCTGGTTGTATATATGCTTTTCCCCTCTAATATAGATCTTCAAAACCTGCCTTGTTGGGTATTCATTTTATACCACAGAACATTTTTTATCTGACTTTTTATGCATTGAGTTTCTTTAATGATATTTTCCTAATGTCTTACCTTTCACTCCCAAACTCCAAAGCAGTTTTGAAATTCTGAATTAAGCCATTTTTTACTACCCCAGAAAATAATATATTACAAATGCCTATACCTATCCCCAAAAAGAATGGAATTTATGAAAGGAAGATAAGTAGCAGTAAAAGCAAAAAAAATGTAGTTCAAATAAATGACCCTATTATAATAAAGAATGTTGTAAATCTTTTCTTTTTTTAATGGAAACACATTACAAAACTACTATAGGCATCAATAAATAAAACAGGCTGGCACCTCCTATCTTAATATAATATGATACAGCCTGTATTTGCCACATAGTTATGAAGAAGCTTTATTTGCTTTATAATATGGTGCTGATGTGATTTATGGCTGCTAGATATCTTTTAAATTAAGATTCCTGTGATCGTTGTTTTCTATTAAGGCAAACACAACAATATTTCTCCCTTTTCAAAACAAAAAACTATTCATTATACAGCATATTTCAGTCGCTCATCCGGGAGATGACAATGATTAATTTCTGCTGATGAATTGGTTTCTTCCAATAATTAATTTAAGATAGTCACAATTTTAATAAGTAAGATATAAATTTTCCAGAGTATTTCTGGTTAAGTAAATGATGCAATGTCTTCATATAACTGACTATAACTTATGGCTCTCATATTAATATGTCACATATTTGGAGAATATAGCATTGCAACTAAACACACTGCACAGCACTGATATTTGGGGTACAAAACAACTGTAGATGTAGATGGCAGAAAGAAGTAGGAGCTTTTCTCTTTATTGCCGTTTAGTAATTATCCAGATTTTTGCAGCTGAAATTTGTAGCCTGAATTAAATATGAAACTATTTTTTAAAAATAACAGTGAAGTTAGTGGCATTGTACAGTAATTATATTTCTCTGGAGAAAGCTGTATTACTAGGAAAGATGGAATGAAAGAGAAGAAGAGAACAATCAACAGCAAGGTGGATGAACTACATTGTTGGAAGACCTGAAGCATCAATTCAGGACAGACGATCATGGAGAGAATCCTATCTATATGGCTGCTAAGAGTCACCACCATCTTGATGGCACATGATGAAACAATAAATTTTATTTAGCTCATTTTTTGAGAAGGTGTTGTATGAACTTTACTGTATTTGATCGCTAAATAATATTCAAAATGCTGATAAGGGCATTTTGGCTATGATTTTCATCAAATGTAACTGAAAGATAAAATCTGCTTATAAAATAATTATAAAGGGAAACAAACATATTTTTGTTTTTTTAATATTGTATCTTGGAAATGTCCTGGTTTTTTCACCCTTAAAGAAGGACTACCACTAGCCAGTTGCTATTTTCATTAAAAAATTGCTGATAATACTTGCTTCCTCACTAATTATAGGATGTATCACTTAGTTATCAATTGATTAAACACCACAATCCTTGCTTACTTGCACACATAAAGATTATTCCTTTAATGAGCTATTTCTGCAATTTCATACTGTAAATAGTTCTGTTTTTCAGTCATTTCATTGTCTGTTCAAATATGTGTGTCAGGTAAAGGACATGGCTACTTTATATCTAAGTAAGTTTGATAAAAAGAGATTAATAAACTCAAAGTTTCTCTATGCTAAGATGATATGATTTGGCCTATACCCCAAATAATCACAGAAATGAAAATAATTGTGCTATAATGAATTTAGGCAAGATGTGATAAACTGCAATGACTCTACAATATTGATATTTTTAACATAACAAAATAGTTTGTGTGTTTGTGTGCAATTCACAGTATTAAATAAATTATTTCCAAAGTTAGTAATTTTATGGAGTGTGAAATTATTTTAAAAATCTGGCCATCATAAGTATTAAGGCCCATTAGCACTATACTATTCAAGGAAATTTATTATTGAAAATTGAAATCTACACAGGTAGTCCTCATTTAATGACTGTCCTATTTACTGACCATTTGGCCCTCATACGTATGATTATTGAAGCATCACTGCAGTCATGTGTTCCAAATAGTTTATAGCCAGCTTCACAGATACAAGCAGAGTTAATGGAGTAGCCTGCAGTAAAATTGCAAATCATGGTTATATAATGTCTTAATAATTTAGGACAAACTTAGAGATTGACTTACCAGTTCAATTGTGGTTGTTAAGCAAGGACTATCTATACAGTAATTGCTTAAGGCATGTTGGCGAAACTTTTTGGCACTGAGTGCCAAAATAGGAGCGCGTGTGTGTAGCACCGGAAACCAGAAGAGTAGCTCCCTGGCGCGCATGCATTGTAGCCCCAGAAACCGGAAGAGCAGTTCCCCGGCATGCATGCGCTGGGAAGCTGAGCTTTCTGTTTTTGCCATGTGCATGCATACCAGTCACCTGGTCTTCCGGTTTCTGATGCTCCTGCATGCACGAACACCAGCTGGCTGGCCCGCACATGTAACCCAGAAGAGCAACAGGCAATGGCTGGCATGCCTGGAGAGATGACTCTACCTGCCACTTCCGGCATGCGTGCCATAGGCTCGCCATCAGTGGCCTAAGGCATTATTTTTATTATGCAGTTTAGCACTATAAATGGAACCTTCAATTCCTTTGAAATAAATTTTGCAATCTCAAATAGGCTTCTATGTGAAACTTTAGTTAAAGTTTGTTCATGTTTTAGCTGTTATATAGCCACCCATAAAAAGACAAAGAGTCACTTGTCTGAGATGGTTGGCTATAGAAATTAAATACATAAATAGCAATCTGGGAGCAAAAAGTTACTTCAGAGATCATACTTTGTGAAACTCAATTTAGCCTTAGTGCTACAGATATCATATGAGGTTGAAGTGCAGCTTTGTGACTACCACAAATATATTCTTAATAGCTATAAAATAGTGCTAATCTAACTTACCTTGCTGCTGGTTTGCTGCCTCCCGCGTCGCGTGGGCACACCTCGTGGGCACACACACACTTCACACGCACATGCGCAGTACCCAAAAATATATCAAAACAGTATTTTAAAAAAGCCCAAAAACAAGATGGCGATGCATGCGCAGAAGAAAAAAACAGAAAAATTCAAAAAAAATCCAAACATTAAAAAAAAAAGAGGGCAGCATCCACGGACCAGAACCGGTTCCGTGATGTCATCAGTGGCTTACTACCTACTCTATAGAACCGATCCAAACCGGTAGGAACCCACCTCTGCTGCTAATATTAATAAATGTATGCAGCAGCTTCACAACCAAAAGTTGCAAGGCTTTTTAAGGGTACAGTTTGACAAATGCTGAGATTATCACTTTGTTTATTTTTTTTTAGTAAAGTTGCCTTGGAAGGAAGCGCAAATAAAATTAAAGTGAGCTGGGGAAAAAACAATTAAATAGAAATTCTGATATAATCGGACATCTTTTATGCTTTAGCATTTTCACTCCTGCCTACTTCCCACGAGGTATTGCTTTCGTAATTGTTCAGAGCAGCACTGACTAAAGCAGTTTATAAATTCATTCTGAAATTGTGAAGCTGGCTTTGAAGCATCTGAATCTCAATCACATGACTGCAGGGATGCTGCACTGACCATAAATATGCCAGTTGCAAAGTTACACAACTGCTTGCTTAAACAATTGAGATTTTGCAGCAGTTATTGCTGCACCCTAATATGGGGGAGTGTTTAACAGAACATGTATCATGACTTTATGATGCAAACCCTGTGACTTACACGCTTACATCAGAAGTCAGGAAGGACAAGAGTTGTACTGCAATGTCATCCATATTGTTTTTGACAGCGCATGTTAGTAGCAAATACTTGTGCTTTATCTTTACATAGCTAGGAGTAATATGGAACAAATTTTCATTTTTCTGGGATACAGCAATTGGATCTGAGCTTTCTCCCTCATGAATTTGGGCCTTCATAAGGCTCTTCTACCAATCTGCTTCTCAGCACATTGACAATCTGCAAGGAGTAGCAACAGGGGAGGGGAGTTTATTATTTAAATAAAATATTGATATATTGGTTTTCAGCAACTTGACTGGCCTATTCTTGAATCATAGTAATTACCTTAGGTAAACCCAATCACAAGATTTTTTTAAACGATGCAAATAAAGAACTCTTTAGTTTTATTATTCAGAATCATACCTCCTGCTGCCCAGTCCCCAATTCTGACTAGGCTGTGTAAAATTTATTTGGTGGTCGGCCTGTCCCTTCCATCTTTGTTCACTTTTTCTTTCTCTTTCCCATCTTCCCTCTTCCCCATGTATTTCATTAATTCATTAATTATTTCTTTCAGAATATAGTTAGATTATATTTTAGAATATAATCATCTTTTTAAAAAATTAACCCAATCCTTCCTTTGCTGTCTTCTTCTCCTAACTGTGGCCATTTTCTTTTCTGTAGCTTTCCTCTAAAGAGGTTTCTCTTCTTGTTCTCCTGCTCTTCCCCTTCTCCTTCTTCATCATCATCATCATCTTTTTTCTTTCTTTCATAAGTGTCACGTTTTGCCACCCCACTGATTTAGGTTTGGATTAGGGTTAGGAGATCATTGACAAACAACTTTATTGTTTCTGCCTGTGGTGTATTTTATAGCTTCAGTCCAATCAGAATGTAGCGTGTGCACATACGCCACCCTATTTTCATGAGGAACCTAGAAAATTGTGATATCTTTTGGGGCAGAAGCAAGAGTTCTGGCTTCCACTACTCCCGAAATGGTTCTCAATATTTGCAGTATACTAATTTTTAAAAACCCACTTTTTGCAAAGCAGAAAAGAAATCTAGAAGCAGTCCTACTCTTTCTGTGTCTGTTACAGCTGTGGCGATAGTAACTATGGAGCTACAAGGAAAAAAGGACAATTTAGGGAAGCAGGAGGGCAAAGACCATCTCAGACTCAAGTATCTATTACTGATGACATGGGGTTGATGACAGAGGAGGGATCTTTTTCTAAACTACACAAGCTGTCCCTGGCAAGTAAGCTAGAGTGCTTATACCAAAGGCATAGCAAAGGAGGCAGAGAAGTCATTGCTAGCAGGTGTTCCTGCTGATAGTGCATTATTCCAGGACGGTGGGTTATTTCAGTGCTGATGAGCAAAAACATCCTGTGTCCAAGCTCCATGCCTGGATCAATTATAAAATGGCCAGACAACAGAGGCAGCATAGAGTGAGATCATTTCAAAGTGGTGACAGATCACAGCTATGCTATCTGCAACACTGCAAAAGGAAATGGAGAGGGGGAGTGTGCTGGAAGCAGGCAAGGTACCCAGAATTGGCATTTGAAAGGCATAATTAGGCTGTACTATTGGCAGCAAATCATTCCATAGTATATTGCATGCCCCTATTTGGCTTTCATCTCCCATTCTTCTCCTCCAATAGGAAGTGACCTGGCCTGGTAATCATGGAAGACCCCGAGTGTGGCAAATACACACCCACCAAATGACAAGTCCCGATATGGCACACACCACCCCCTGAAGAAATAGGAATATAATCAACAGCATGCCTAGGCCCGTTCTGAGGCTTCGTGGATAATTATGATTGGTTTAAAAGGGGAGAGCTTCTACTCGCAATACAGCAATCACGAGCACAGGAAAAATAACATGTAATGGGGAAAGGGATCTGTAGTGACTTTGCATACTTTCTTTCATTTAAGTTAGAATGTTTTTTTTTAATTTAATAATCTCACGTCTAGGTTGAAAGAAAAGTAAAGGCTTCCATGTTATAATGACAGTATTGATGTGCTAGAAGGCCTGACCTGCTCGTTAGCATTCATTCTTTCACTTCGGTTTGCGGGAAGTAGCTGCGAGGGGAAAAAATGTGTTCATGAAATGGACATCATCAGTGTGATTTAAGCAATGTGCCAAGACTGATTTTTTAATTATTTTTTTTACTACTGAAGGAACCCCCTCCAATTAAAAATGAAATTCAATTGACCACTAAAGGCAGGCTGTTTGTGGGAACGGCTGTGTTAATGCAAGTATTGTGTACTGCTGGGACCAAAATTGTAAAGATGGTGAGAACTGGGAAAAACTGATTTGTGATTTTTTAAAAGGGAACAATATTTGATAGTAGCAGACAAATTTTATAGGAGAAAGATTGATGAGATTGCTGAATCACTCAAAGGGAAACTGCTAACAAGGCCGGCATTTCACAGGAACATGTGGCTCACAATTTTCATACAGGTAGTCGTCAACTCACAGCCACAATTGGGACCAGAATTTCTGTTCCTAAACAAGGCGGTTGTTAAGTGAGTCACACCCAATTTTACAATCTTTGGTGACAGAGTTGCTAAGCAAATCACTGCGGTTGTTAAGTGAATATAACTCCATTGGCTGTTTGTCAGAAGTTGACCAGGTCTCACTTCCTCAGGACACTGCAACCATCATAAACACATTGGCCCTCCCAGAGTCACCTTGTAGGACAGACGGGCAGTTCCAGATTTTATTAATATGACCGTGAGGATGCTGCAATGGTCATACATGTGAGGACCGCTATTAAGTCACCTTTTTTCAGTGCCGTTGTGAATTCAAAGTTCTCTAAACGTATCAAGGATTAACCACTTCTCAAATTTTACAAAAAAAACCTTACAGGGATGAGTCAACAATGACTCAAAAGCACCAACAAAGCAAAATAAACAAATAAAAAAATGTTGGATCAGCAGTCAGTTTACTTTAAAAAAAAAACTGGATTCCAGCAGTGAATCGTTTATAAAGGAGTCAAATCATGATTATTATATATAGATAGTCCTCAGGTTACGACAGTTCATTTAGTCACCATTCGAAGTTACAATGGCATTGCAAAAAGTGACTTATGATCGTTTTTCACACTTATCACTATTGCAAGATCTCCATGGGCACATGATCAAAATTTAGATGCTTGGCAACTGACTCATATTTATGAGGGTTATAGTATTCCGGGGTCATGTGATCACCTTTTGTGACCTTCTGACAAGCAACATCAATGGGGAAGCGAGATTCACTTAACTGTTACTAACTTTTAACAACTGAGGTAAGAAAGGTCATAATATGGGGGCAAACTTCACTGAACAGCAGTCCCACTTAGCAACAGAAATTTTGGGCTCTATTGTGGTCGCAAATCAAGGCCTACCTATAGTTAGTATGTTTATTATATCTAGTTGGAATAAATACAAAATGCCCAGCTTACAGACAATTCCCTAACCTACAGTAGTTACTTATCAGCAATAACACACCATGTAACAGAGACATATATATATATACAGTATTTTACTCCACAAATGAATATAATCAATTAATTAATTCAACAATTTGATATTATATTATAAATTCCTTCAGAGATGCTCATCTTTAATGTAAAATATCCTTATAAGAACTAGATCCCTGCTTTATTCTTTATCTACTTCCATTTGTGATACAGAATTGTCTCCAATTTTATTTTATTTTTTGGAAGGGACTGGAATTGTCTTGCCTTTTCTATATAGAATGCACAAAGGCATTTCTGGCAGATCATAGCATTTCTCACTGAAACAATTATTAAAGCTTCCAGTACTGTTGCTACACCGAGACAACACAACTGGCATATTGATCTGGTTCCCATGTTTGTGTCTCTGTTACATGGTGTGTTATTGCTGATAAGTAACTACTGTAGGTTAGGGAATTGTCTGTAAGCTGGGCATCAATAGCATTATTGCTGTGGTGCATAATTATAATTTCTGGAAGGTTGGACTGAATAAGGTAAAAACCAAATACCAACTTCTCTCTGGAGGAAAAGGTTTGGGACTTAAGTGGGCCATCAATCCCAGAAGGGAAAAAGAATGTCATACATATCGGTATTTTAATTGTGCTTTTGTTTGCATTTTAATTGCATGGCATTTCAAAAGGCAATTTTAGCTGAAAAGTGGTGCAACAATACTCAGTGATTGCAGATTAGAAATTGAAGAGTTGGTAAAGTGTGCATATGCAGTGCAGAGAATGTTATGGATTACTTCATGCCTGACTGCTCTAAAATGATAATTCCTGTCTATCTCCCCCCCCCAAAACTTAAAAAGGACAGTGCCGTAATGTACACATAGACTTTCTACACCTAAAAAAGTAAAGCATGCCTCTATGGCAGTGAGACTGAGACACAAAAACAATGGAGAAATAATGACTGCAGAAAAAAGAAAAAAAAACTGTGGAAATATCAGAGATTCAAGCAAAAACAAGATAGGTTGCTGACTATACTTATCTCTGTGTGCACATGCCTAAAGGATTTTCTTCCTGGATGAAGGCAAAGCTGCAATATAGGATTTGTTTTGTTTTGTTTTGTTCTTACAGCGGCCTATACTATAGCCCCACCACCATTTTCCTTTAATATGTGGGTTACTAGCATATTTTGTCACACAAACAAATGCAGCAGTTTTATGGAATGGATCAGATTTTTTTACAGACCATACCTTTTTTATACGTTTGGCAGTTTTACATTGTTTGCTAGGAAAAGGATCTTTATGTTCTAAAACAAGGGTGTCAAACTCGCAGGACACGGGCCGGATGCGTCATGCACTAGCCGCGTCCACCCGTTTTAGCGAAGGGGGAAAAAGTCGTGCTACGTCACAAGACAATGTGACGACGTGAGTTTGACACCCCTGTTCTAAAATAAGATTTTAGGGGCTTCATACCAAATGTTGCTCGTCTAGCTCCATTCTTTCTGTGCTACTCTAACAGAATATCAGAGTTGGAAGGAAACTTGGAGGTCTTTTAGTTCAACACCCTGTACTGATGGGCAACTGTTCTCCAGGGTTGCAAATTAATATCATTCCTTACCTTATCCAGGAAGACCAGGAATTAATAATGTTGGAATCTCTTCTATTCAATTGCAGAGCCTCTACCACTGTGGTCTAGGACAACTCGTCACAGCCAACTCGCTGCGAGACAACTCACCGTGGACAATTCCACACGGCATAACTCAACACGATGTTATCCTCCACTGTTTCAACATTTTTTTCATTTTTTTCAATAGAAATAATGTCGAACAAAAAGTTGCAGATGACATTTATCGCACTGAATTCCATGCGGGAGCATGGAATTCTCCCATGGCAAGTTGTCCTGTGGTGTGTTGGCCAAGTAAATTTACTTAATCTTATACAAAATAAAGTTAGAAATGGTTGCATGAAGCACAAATAATTCTACTGTGACTGGCTATGAGTAAAGTGTTAAGTATATATTTTTATTGTTTTTATTTTATTTTACAGGGAAGGATATCTTGCTTAATTACTTCCATGAAAAGCTAGTCTATCCATGAGCCTTTCTTGGTAAAATATAGGAGTGCCTTACCTTTATGAAATGATGCATTTGACATTGTTCCTAAAGCATTCGTCCCACTTTCAGCCTCTTTCTGTTTCACTAGTGCCACATACAAATGTTTGCTTGCTTTAATTCATGACCTTCACACTTTGAGTGACCCTGCTGGGATTATATACTCTTGGCAGATGCTCCCATGTTCTTTGCTCATTCCTCCCAGAAACACCTCCCCTCCATGATGAGGCACTTAAGAGGAAGTGGGAGGTTTGAATCAGTCTTAATTATTGCCAACTAACTACTTGGACAAGCACAAGCAATTTTCTTTGTAACAGTTATTGAAGTGGTTCCCCACTCCTATTTCCTAGAGCTGAAAAAGAGTAACTGGCTCCAAATCACCCCGGCAACACTGCATCTAAGGCTTAACCACTATACCAAACCGGCTCTCATCAAAAGCCTACAAATCCATATATGTTATTTTTAATAAAGCATTTAATAAATATGTTAATACTCTCAGTCAAAAAAAATCATAATAAAGTTCAGGAACAACAGATAATATATCTGAAAATATAACAGGCATAGAGTTCCTCAAGTCAAGTGCAACTGCCGGTGACTACATATAGTTTTCCAGACACCGATCTGGAAATGATTTTTTTTTTAAATTCTCAGTCTAGCTGCTAGATTTATGATGGTCGTCTAAGCAAATATTAATCAGGTCTAATCTTATTTTAATACTTTCAGGATTAGCCAAGGTTGGCTAGATACTTATATCTATCTTGATATGAATGCATTTTATCTAATTCAAGCTGGAAACTAGTGACAAACAACCAAGGAAGCTAATCACTCTGGGCTTTGATTATTTAGGCCTATTAAGAAAAGGTTAAGGTAACAGCACAGTAATTCTGATCAGGACCTTTGCTTTCAAATGTGAACCTTGCCTAAATGTCACACAAAGCATTTAACATCTATTTTTTTTCTCATGTTCCGATGGCGGTGGGGTGATGATGTAGCCAGCTTACCGTTACTTCTCAGAGAGTAAGATAACTTGTACCTGGGCAATGTTTAACAGTTTCTATCTTCCTGATCTATATGGGAATTCTCTCTCAAAGTGGAATGTTTTTCATTGGGGCACTCTGTATAGGTAATCCAGAAATATTACACAGTTTCACACATTTGATGTGCAGTGATATTCATTTATTCTGTCATGATTGCTATGGTAGAATGAATCATTATCTCTTGTTTTTTTATGTAGTCAATATTCTTTTCCAGTTTGTGACCATTTAAAATGATTTCGTATAATATATTGCTTTGACAATCTATTTACTGTCTGGAAAACAATACAGCAATAGTTTAATAAATTAAATCAACCTAATAGTGTATTGATTGATGACCAAATAAACAGTTTTTGTAAACAGAGATTAGAAATCTGTTTTGTCAATCAACCCATCAGCCTTGGTGACACTAAGCATCTAATGCATGCAAAATATTCCATTTGTTTCAGCATTAGTCCACAATTTCAGAGGATCATCACATCTTCATGCAAAATTCAACTTCAACATTAAATGGCTATGTGGAAAATTATGTTTCTGTCAATTTGGGTTTGTCTAGGAAATAAAGAGTTAAATGCAGTTAAAATGGCGTACTTAAGAGGTGTGAATTATGGACCTATTGCAAGAAGAACGCTGAGGGAGAATGAATGAGAATTGAATCACAAAGTGAAAATATGAAGGAAACAAATATATGAAAGAAAAATGAACCGATAGAGTTGTCAATGTTTATAACTTATATAAACCTGACATTCACATAATTTACTTAACTAATGATCAGATGACATAGAAGGCTCTAACGAGTCTAAAGTCTTAAGACAATGATGTACTTTTAATTCATCCATTATTAATAGTATAAGAAACATGCACTAAAGAATTTCAGGTAAATTCTATCCACTTGATCCTACTTGGGCATCAATCTTGATGAATTTCAAGATTGACCAAAACAGAATGTGTTTGGGAACAACTATTTTTAATAGAGTATATTTATTTTAAAAGTAGCTACATTTAGGTAGCTGGAATAATCTTGCTGTGTAAAATAGTATTTTTACTAATTGTCTCTACTGCTCATTAGCTAAACAAGGTGCTTTACAGTTTGGGGCAGGGGATGAGGAGGGGGAAATCTGTCCATAAAACATGTCGATACATCTCCTTACAGCTAAAATCCAATGGCATGTGGTTGAAATTATTACATTCACAGTTTCAATACATGGCACACAAATTACCTCTTCAAGAGAGCTACATAATAATACCTGAAGCGTAAAGAGAGGAAATGGAGTTTAATTAAGTGTTGCCCAGCTAAATCAAACTGGGGAAAAACTATAGTAAAGAGAACATGGATGATGATCTTATTTCTGCACACGATAAAAATATTGAATATCAAGTAAAAATCTTTCTGAAAATGTGCTACAACTCCTTTGGGTCACAGAGCAAGCTTTCTGATTGGTAAAAGTGGTTCTTTTATCATTCACCTCATTTTTTTCCTACCACTTTTTAATTTTTTTAATAGGCAGATGGGAATTAAAAGAAATAACCTGTAGTGTACAGGTAGGCCTCAACATACGACCCACAAGCGAGCCCAAAATTTATGTTGCTAAGTGACAAATTTGTTAAGTGAGTTTTGCCCCATTTTACAATCTTTTTTGCCACATTTGTTAAGTGAATCACTGCAGTTCTTAAATTAGTAACATGGTTGTTAAATGAATCTGGCTTCCCCATTGACTTTGCTTATCAGAAGGTTGCAAAAGGTGATCACATGACCCCCCGGACACTGCGACTGCCATAAATGTGAGCCGGTTGTCAAATATCCGAATGCAAATCATGTGACCATGGGGATGCTGCAATGGTCATAGGTATGAAAAATGGTCATAAGTCACTTTTTTCAGTGCCGTTATAACTTCGAATGGTCACTAAGCAAACTGTTGTAAGTCAAGGACTACCTCTGTATGTGGACATGGCATAATATCTGGCATCTATGACAATGAAGAAAATATATGTATGCTCAGTATATCAAAAGCTCAAAACAAAGACAAAAATGTTTTATCAAAATAGAAATGGAAGCCAGGGGGGAAATAGCAATTAGGTTAGGTGAATTCCTAATAAAGAGAGACTGGATCAAGTTATACTGTTTGAAAGAAAATCACACACTTTCCAAACAGAGGAAAAATAATAATATAGTGGTTTACTTATATAATTTTCTATATGTCTGGTGTGCACAATTGTTGTATCAATCTTTGAGTAGCACTCCAAAACTAGATAAGATCGCAACTAATTGGGGAGGGAATTTGACGGTATTACGAGGAAAAGGGATTCCTTAAACCTCTCAGGACTTTTGCTGCTATTGTGTCCTCATACACTCCTCCTTTACAAATATTCAATTTCCAAAAAAGGCATAAATTGTATCCCATTCCTTCTGGTAGGCTTCAGAAGGCACAAAAACAATGGAATCCATATTTTTGCACTTGTTTTAGGGTACCAAGAAGTTTTATTTTTTCCAAAAGTTCCACTCTTACACAAGCATCTAAAGACTATTCTGGTACATTTGATTCTGATATGCTAAATTACTATTAACTGGGAGGCTTAAAAGAAGTTTTTTAATTCATTAAGCAGCATATCTATCAATAAACTTTAACTCAACCCATTAAATTTTTCATTAATGTTTCTTTCTGTTCATAATCAAGCGTTCAAGAGAAGATAATAGATTTATACTATGTCCTGATTTTAGCAGCTTTGTTTTATTAAGGTTAGCCATCCTGGCAACACCTCTGACAATAAAAGAGATTGAAAGTCACTAGACTTTCATTAGCATTAGATTCTAATGTCAATGAAAGCCTAGAGCTCTCTATCCCCTTCTGAAGGTAAAGTGTGCAATTCTGCAGCTCAAATGAAAGGAGAATCAATCACGAAAACAAGGCAAAAGAAGAACTGAGCACATGTACTACAGAGGCTCTACCAAGGTATCTCTACACCACATAACAACTTTCACTCTTTTCAAATTCATACCAATAAATGTGACCATGCCCTGTAAGATAGTGTTAAGAGATTATTCATATAAGCAATTCTGTGCATTTGAGATTGGTTCGGAGTTGTTCCTAAAACAAGTGTGTAACGCTAATGACATGTTGTGAAAAGGAAACAGGGTCCTTCTAGAAAAAGGAAAGGATGAGTGACAACTGGTGCCCTCCAGATTTGTTATGTGTAGTCATTTTCTACAATACCTGTGTCAATTATGCTATGTGGAAATTAAAAGAGTTGATGCTATACTTCTAGAAAAATCTCGATTAGGAAAAACTGTTGTAAGTCCCTCAAGATATCTACAGTAACTTAAAGTCTATGGAGATTCTCAATCATCCAGATCATGGTTGTCCCAAAGGTGCTTTTTGAAGAGGCAACTGGACTATCTTGGGAGGGGGGGGGTGTTTTAAGACATTTTGCTTCTCATCCAA